>CM017197.1:17157189-17402189 GCA_004837865.1 Musa balbisiana
ACGCTGAGAAGCGGCCACGAGTGAAGGTACGACCAAAGAAATTACAATCCAACAAGCAACGTTGATTGGATCTCGCCTTATGCTTCAATTTTCGCGAAAATATCAGAATGATCATGTGACAAATCTATACCAGTGAATCAAAATGCAAACCAAAAATCGACAATATTTGGATTTATATCATTCAATGTGTATAAAGAAATTGACATATAGAAGAAGAAGAATGATTTGAATGCAACTGAATTCTAGTTTTTGGTTGTCATGCTTGGAGAAATAGTATGAAGATCTAATCCAAGTTCTATAATGCAGAGTGGAAATTCGTCATAATTATTCAATCATCGATAAAGAGCGTATAATTCGATCGAAAAGAACTGTGACACTTTCGATTTAGCTGCAATTGAGAGTCACTCTACGTTTGGCACCAAATCATTTTGATCATGAAACAACGGAGATATGTCCTAGAACTTTTGGCATGCATTAAGAACATTGCAGTCCAGCTTAAGATTTCATCCTGCACTATTTTTGCTCTTCGCATGCTTCATTTTAAGATCTGATGATGTACTCAAGTTGAAATCAATTGATTATTTTGTTGAAAATTTTTCTGAGTGGGATTTTGCTCTTGTTTCGACTGCGGCAGGGCCGGTTTGTGCGAAGGAAAGATGATGAGGAGGAGGAGGAGGATCTTTTATAGATTTACGTCACTGAGGTCAATTTTAGTCCATCATAGGTTGTAGATCCCTGATGTAATACTCCATCAGCTAATAAGAACAGCTAAAACAGAGTGTTTTGTCATCACTAGAAAGTTGCAAAGAGGCTGAAGTTGTCAGCTCATACTGCAAATTTGTGTGCAGTTGAATCTGCAAAAGCACAAAAATTCAAGATGTCTACCTGCTCAGTTCTCAAAAATTAATCAGAAGTTATGGAATAGATAAGTTTTGGTATGTCTCTATTGCCTAAAACATTTTGAGCAGTTTGTTTACATTTTTCTTTTTTTTGAAGAAAATATACTGCTTTATGAACTTAAAATTTATTTGTCGAATGCTATTAAATTGTCATCAACAGTTTAGCATTGGTCCTCATGGATTATTGAATCCAGTAACCTGCATTAAGGAGTTTGTAACTATTGAGATTGTAACTTCATTTTCTTTGATAATAACTCGTTATTATCCGCTTATTCTTTTGGTAAAATTTTCATGAATGCTCAGCGGAGGTCCTCATCCAAAAGTTGTATCAACTGGTAATCATTTTTGTAGCTCATGGGCATCTTTCCTAGCTTGTCTGTGTTCTTAGTTTGGTGATTAAAATCTCTTCCTAAATTCAGCTTCTCTTGTCTTTTACTTTTGACCAATTTCAATCTTTCTATCACTGTGATCTACTACTAGAATCCAACTCATCTCATCTTGATCTTGCCCATCATTTATGAATGCATTTTGCCTTCAGTAGAGATTTCAGCACAAAAAGGCACATATTCCTTCACAGATTCAACCACTAGCTACATGGAAAATGATGAAAGTGTAAACTTAGTCTACACTCCACAGTGAGATTAAAGAGTCGTGAAATGATGAAACAAAAAGGCAAATATCTTATATGCTATAGAACACTCTCTTTTTCTGCTATGAATGACAGTATATATAGAGTAGTGGCCTGACTGTATTGAATTGTAAGATGCAGTGTCAATAGGCTACAGAAATACTTCATTGGCAACATCATATACTGACTCAAGCTTGTCTGTATTTATCATTTAAACTCACTAAGTTCTTTTCTCATGCTTATTTTGATCTTACTGCTTGATTTGGTTGGTAATCCCAACATGTAGAAGCCAGAGATCAAGAACAAAATCTGGGATGAAACAAATGAAGCACCACTGCAATGACTGAGGCCAGTAGGGAGTGCATTTTGGTTCATAGCCTATCCAATCCACAGCAGCTGTTGCATAATCATCTGGAGATGGTATAAATGTGGAAGATTGCTTCATTGCAATAAGAAGTGATCCATCTGCAACTCTGAAGTTACAACTACAGATGGAGGCATTTCTACAGTAAGTCACAGATCCTCCTACAATACACACATTGATAGAGTTCATATTGAGAGCATTGCTCCTGCATTATAAATGTATCAACCTATACATCAATGTTCATGATATCATCATATTCATGTCATACAGAAAATACAGCACTGATGAGGATGATACCGATAATTGGGAATCAAAGAGGAAACTACATACAAGCAGACATTTTTAATTTCTCTCGGGTATTTACTCTTATTCTAAATCTTAGTCCTAATCCTAATTCAAATAAATAATATCTAAACCCGGTTTAATCAGATGGATGTATCTGAACATTCCCCCAACCAAAAGAAATCAAAAATCAAAATGGACTCCTAAATTTGGTTGCTGAGATCCTAACAATTGGAGCAAAGAATGGTTTCAAGACAGCAATTACACCTTTTTGCCATGGAAGATGATCCAAAGCAGCGGGCCTGCAACCCTGAAAGGAGCCACTCGAACAATTAATTTAGTGAGACTGCAGCATGAACAAGGACAACAGTAATCAATGGACATCTACTGGGTACGGTGGTCAATCCATCGACACACAGGAATCAAGGTGGAGGTGATCCGAGGTGGGTGGGTGTGCTTCATTACTATGCTCATAAAGGTGTGGAGCAGAGGTGATTAAATAAGACATGGGTTGAGACCACCAGAAGCAGCAGGCATGAATGCTCTGCAGACAGAGCATTCAAATATCATTCTCCAATTACCTTGAATTATACTGTCCTTTAGCAGGTGAACAGCTTAAACTGCCATGCACATCAAATATCATTCTCTCTCACATAAAAACTCACTGTAATGTATCGTACCATGCACTGTCCAAAGACCACACAAAGTACTTCACTGGCAACATCGTTCTCATTCCTCTATCGATCTTACTGCTTGATTTCGGTTGGTAATCCCAACATGTAAGCGCCAGAGATCAAGAACAAAATCTGGGATGAAGCAAGTGAAGCACCACTGCAATGAATGAGACCAGTAGGGAGTGCATCGTGGTCCGTAACCTATCCAATCCACAGCAGCTTTAGCATACTCATCTGGAGATGGTACAAACGTGGAAGATTGCTTCGTGGACACCATCTTTGTTGCTACATAGAAAGGTATCTGCAATAAGAAGCCAACCATAAGTTGTGATGTAGCAGCAACTCTGAACATGTTTACTACACTCTATGCTGTTACTGATTTATTCTACTGGACTACATCTACCTCTGATCCAATTCTCATCACTCTTCCTTTTTCTTAAAGTTTGTATTGGTCATGCATGGCCATTGTTGTAGATATTGCCTTTATTACTCATAGATCATTAGCGAGGCATAAAGATAACTATCTCACTTGGTAGAAATGAATGACACAAACTTGAACAGTGCTATTCAAATCTTTCCTACAAATATAAAGTAAAATTGCATGCAGAAACTTCATAGGAAGAGAATATTCGGTGAACCTGACACTGCACATCAATGCCCATCCTCTGGTACTCCACAAACAAGCTCCTTGACAACTGATCAATGTATCTGGGAACACATTTAGTATTCAATTATTCTTTTTAGTACAATTGATTTCCATAAAATGGATGAATGTGAATATACTTGCCTATAGAGTAGGAGTTCAAGGTGATGATATCTTGCAAATTAACTCACTGGAAAAAAAAAAGGTATATGTGCAAGAATTCTAAAGATTTTTGTTTCTTTTTTGCAGGTAAGTCAAAAATTCATTCCAACAATATATATATATATATATATATATATATATATATATATATATATATATATATATATATATTCAGCCATCATGGAGTACAGAAATGGCCAGGAAAAATCAATTCTTCATGCAGAAGAGCATAAAGATCATCATTGTGCAGCCATAAATGTCCACTTAATGAGCCAAAAAAAAAAAACCACTGAACTGTACCCTACTCCCTGCATGAAACACAGCAGTACTGCACCTATCTAAACACAGAACTAGCATTTACACATATGGTGACAGGAGGAGCAAATCTAAAAGATGGCTTTAATATTGTCTTTAATTTATGCAAGTATGAAGGTAATGTGAAAAAAAGTTTGAAAGTTATGTATGCAAGAATGTCTACTTAGTTGCAGTGTGATGGACTCCCAACATTCTAAACCAATCATAAATAAAAAAAAAAGGAGACTAATTTCAATCTCTGTTTTTCAGAAATTGTGTATTAAACTGAGTATAAATAGCAAATATTACAACAAATAGTGTTTCATCTTTTAAGAGTAGAATTGAGGTCCAGCTGTTACTAGTAATCTAACTTCTTAATCTACATGATGTATTTATTACAAGTGCAATAAAAGTACTAGAGATGTGTAGGAAAATGTAAGAATATCTTCTTTTATTATTATCATTATACAATACATATTTGTCCCTATCAACTTTTACAATGTGCTGACTTATAAAGAAAGATACGAAAAAATAATTTAATACATGAATAATTAGATAGAATTTTAATAGATGATAAAATATGAAAAAAAATGTTTAAGGAGTTAGAAAAAAGAAGTGAAATGTTCAATGAGAGATAAAAAAATATAAATTAGAAACTATAAATAAAAATTTAAATATGCTTAACTATCTCAGACAACTGAACTCATCATGAGTTGGTGAGATATAATTAATTACAGCAAGCTATGGTTTGAGGACAGTAATATCAACCCAAGTACTTCATTAAATTGAAGTTACAATCCAAATGGGCATCTACTTGCTGTAGTCTACCGCTCTTAATTGGTTGCCCCTCTATTGCAAAATTACTCGAGGATGCCTTTTCTTTTTATAAATCCTAGTTTTAACCTCCACTTCAATCAATGTTTTTTAAATTTTCTAAACTTATTCGGATCAACGAATCGATTCAAATCTTCCTCATCCACCTCTTGTTTCTCCTCTGACTCCTCCTGCATTTCCTCATTATCTTTTAAGAGCAACGATAGAGAGGCAATGATGAAAGAATGGTAGAAGGATGATCAGATTACGGAGGAAAAAAGAGAGCCTGTTGATAGAAAAGGGTGAAGGAAGAAAAAAGAGAGAAGATTAAAGATTTGATTTGGTTTACTACAAAATCACATAGTAGATATGAAAAATCAAGAATATTTTTGTAAAAGAATCCAATAAAACTTAATTAGTGTTGACTTTTTATTTATTTGGATAAATTGTGCAAGTGTCTTTGCCGGAGAAAACACTAAAAACAGTAGCACGTCTTCTCTTTATGTTTCACTGTGTGATTCATTGGACAGTTGGGAGACAGAGGCATTTCTCATCCGATAAATGCAATCATAAATTCCAAATACTCCCATCAGCATTAGCAGTTATCTGATGTACTTTGGGCACCTACGAATCAGCCTGTCTTTGCACCAAAAATCAATGAGGAAAATTCTTGCAAGTGGTGCTTTGCATGCTGGGCGAGCTCTCACTGAGAAGGGAAACAAAGCCAACTTAGCCTTACCTGCTCAACCTACCATGCACCTAAAACATGCATACTCAACATGTAAATATATCCAATGATGTACGCCATGATTCTTATGCCTGTGACCCGGCTATCAGAATCCCGACTGGCCCGCCCCCGAGAAGTTTCAGGGCTGATGTCATCAGCACGTAGAATAGGGAGACTACAGACATGATCAGCCAGGTCAGCCCTGATGTTCATCCGCGAATCCATAGTTTTGCTACCGATGAAAAAGGTGATGATGATGATAGAGGATAGGAGGAGGAGGAAGCAGACTTACGCCTTGGTAGCAGCGTACACGGCAGAGAAAGGGAAAGAAGGCAGTACCGCCGAGGCTGCCGATCCGATATTAACCACCGCGCCTTTCCGCCGCCTGAGCATCCCCGGCAGGACGGCGCGCGTGACCCTCGTCGTCGCCTCCACGTTGACCCTCACGATGCTCCGCCACAGCTCCTCCTCCACCTCGTGGAAGAACATGGCGTGGGGGTACGTCGTCCCCGCGCTGTTTACCAGGACCCCGACGTCCAGCCCCTCGATTTCCGCCTCGAGCCGGTCGATCCATTCCGCCGTGTCAGTGGCGAGGTCCACGATAACGGTCTTGACTATGGCGGCCGTGTGTGCGGCCCTGATGCCGTCGGCGACTTGCTTGAGCTTGGCGGGGTTGCGGCCGGCCAGGACGAGGTGGAGTCCACGGTGGGCGAGCTGGAGGGCGATGGCCTTGCCGATGCCGTCGGTGGCGCCGGTGACGACGGCCCATGAGCCGTAGGACGACTTGAGGTCCTTGCCAGGCCTAAGGAAGGTGGAGTAGACCCAGCTCAGGGGGGCGATGGCGGCCCTAAGGAGGGTGAGGAATCCCAGAGATGCGAGCAGGATTATCAACGAGTGTTGGGCTTTGAGTACGTTGATGCAGCAGTTGATGTCCATCTCGACCAGCTACCATCCGTCGCATTAGGCTCTCTCTCGCTCTTTACCCCTACGTATATACATATATATGTATATATATATACATATATACATATACATATATACATATACATATATATATACATACATATATACATATATATATATATATATATATATGGATATATATATACACACGTGTATTTATTTATTTTTGTGTGTACGCATGTGTATGTGTGCATGTGCGATGTATAAAAAAAGTATGTGAATGTACGATATATATAAAAATGTGTGTGTATGCACGTGCGATGTAAAAAAAATACGAGTAAGGATTGTGAGTAAAATAATTAAGTAAGTAATAATAAATTAAAAGTAAATGAAGTAATACAAATCGATTTATAATGGTTTGATCTTCTCAACCTATTGTCCACTCTCGATTCCTCTTCTGTCAAGACTATCGGCCTTAACTACCAATTTTCTTTCTAGTGGAAGAAGATCAACTACTTTTGTTACAATTTTTCTCCTTTTAATAGCCTTAGGAATGAACCTCCACACTCAATATTTTACAAGATCTTTCACATTCTACAATTTAGAATCACCTTTAAACTTAAAAAGGAGGAAGAAACTTAAACAATACTCGAAGAAAGAGCTACAATCCTTCATAAACTCATAATTTAATACTCCATCAGCTAAGCCTCGATGGGATATTTATAGGCCCCAAGAGGCTTCAAAATAGAGCAAAAAATTTTAAAGTCTTAAAAATTTTGAGGTACAAGCGGTACTACCATTGATACATTGCGATACTATCGTTAAAACTTTTGACATCACAATTTTGGACTTTTAGACAGTACTACCATTATAGTTTATGAATTGTGGGTGGTACCATTGTTGCCTTAGGTGGTACTATCAACTACATCGTCGATAGTGTTGATAAGCACTATTCATACTTGTCAGTTGACTCGGGCGGTACCATCACCTAGGCCAGCTCAAGACTACTGTTTTATCCTTCTAACAAGTGCAATTTAGCCCAAGTTTAAGCCTATTAGCTTTTTCGATAAGTTGGCATAATTTCAGCTTAATATCAACTCAATTTGACTCATAAAAGCCTCAAACAATATTTTAATGATCAAACCACATATTCGATACAATTATAAAGCTTTCAACACATTGTACACCATTCCAATATATCGTCCAATCTTCCGACAGTTTGTTTGAACCTCTTATACATCATCCTTTCTTTTGGCATATCGCCCAATCTATCAGTATGTTGATTTTCATATAACATCCAATCTTTTAGTGTAATACCCAATCTTTCCAGCACAATGCTTGAAATTATAGCATGAAGTCTAATCTTCAACTTGTCAATCAATCCTTTGGGTTGACGTTCAATTTCTAACATGATACTTTTCTCGACATAATGTCTGATTCTCTTGCTTTGATAATTTACCTTGATGGTTTGAGTTTTTGATCGATGTATTTTCTATATCATTTATCTTAAAAACATATTAGTCCATAAACTCATTGATTAGTTTCATCATCAAAATTTGATATTCAACAATCTATTCTTTTTTATGATGATAACCAATTGATGATGGAGTTTTAAATAAGTTCCCCAAGCCTATATTACATTTTGAAATATATTGAACTCGAATTCAAAATATAATAATCTTTTAGTGCTAGTCCTTGAATTCAAGTCGAAATAATTTTAATAATAAATCTTAGTGACTTTTAACAGTAATCATTGTAGAAATCATATGTGAAATTTTAATTAAAATATCAAAATAATCATTGTACAAAACAAATACATAATTTTAGTAAAAAATATTAGAATAATCATTACATTATATATATAATTTCAATATCATCAACATCATAATTTTTCTTTCTTAATATACATAGTTACTACACCATCAAAAAGTAAAGACTTTTCTCCCCTTTTATCATCAACAAAAAGAGAAATACATAAGCTACTCGAGTGATGATAATCCAAAATGTCTGAATAAATTACAAAGATATATATCAAAATTATTAAGATGTTGATGAATTTGTTGCATCTCAGTCAAAATCTAGTTTTGACGAAGCTTTGTATAATCCAATTGGGTTGTTATGGAATCAGAAGATGAAGAGGGTGTTGGATCCATTAGAGGTCTTACTTCAAAAGAATTAATAGGAGGAGGAGAAGGACTGCTGATATATATATGTATATGTTTATGGTTCAGGCTCAAGTGGAGGAGGATTAGTTTTTCTAGGTAATCTAGTCCAAATTTCATTTATTATAATGCACCTCATTGATAGGTTTCTATTAATGATACTGAATCTATTTGGTTTCATAATTTCTTTGTCTAATGAGTGGCTATATCGTGTCAATATAGTAATCTAGTAATTAGCCCACTATATGGAAGTATCATATTCTTTTCATATATATCAATTATATTTTCTAAAGCAACAATTACATCCTATCATAATTCAATACATGGTACCTATTTCTAGGGTATTAACTCCATCAACATGGTATTATTTAGGAAGCATAATACTAATTATGATATGATAATTTTATGTTAAATAGTAATAGATGCTCATAACTCTTTGGAATAATAAATATGTTAAGGTTTCTAAAAATGGTGCAAATAGCCTGAATATTAACCCCAATTGATATTGTGTCCCATTATCCTATAAAATAGTAATCTCATCTTTTTTCAGTAATACTTATTAAGTCACAAATTATATCATATGTAATAAATATATGATGCCATGAAAGATAAGTGGATACCCTATCATTTTTATCAATGTGCAATTTTTTATAGAATAATCTGACTAGTCTTGGGTAAATATGTTTACTAATTTGATGTTTTTAGCCCTCCCTTTTTTTATAATTTTAATTTAGGCTTATTAAGATTCATTTATGCAGGTTTAACATGCCTAATTCCCTTTTAAGAAAATTAAATTATTTCTCACTCAGTGGCTTAGTAAATATATTCATTAACTGATGTTTTGTATCAACAAACTCTAAAGATATATCATGATTGCTTATATGGTCTCTAATAAAATGATATATTATGTCAATATGCTTAGTTCATGAATGTTGAATAGGACTCTTTGACAAGCAAATTACATTAATATTATCACATTTTATAGGAATATTTTTCATACAAATTTTATAATCTTTTAAAATATTTTTAATCTAAACTACTTACGCACAATATGCACTTATGACAATATATTTAACTTTTGTTGTGGATAAAGTAATAGAGTCTTACTTTTTGGGAGACAAAGAAATAAGTGCATGACCTATAAACGGACAAGTTCCCAAAGTACTCTTTTCTATCTATTTTATATTCTACAAAGTTAATATTGGTGGAAGCAATCAAATAAAAATTTTTTGGATTTAAGATACTATAATCGTAGATTATGAATTCTTTTTAGGTATCTAAAAATTCTTTTAACTACTTTATAATAAGATTATTTAAAATTGAAATAAAATCTTACACAAAGCCTAACTCTAAATATTATATCAAGTCTAGTTATAGTAAGATAATAAACTATCTATCATACCTCTATAAGTCTTTTGATAAAAGTATTTTTCTTCATTGTTCATATCTAATTTAGTAAAAATGCTTATTAGTGTGTTAATAGACTTAGTACCATCTATATAAAATTATTTTAATAGATCCAAAGTATACTTAGTTTAACTAATAAAAATTTTATCAATTAATTACTTAATTTGTAATCATAAGAAAAATATCAATTCACCCATCAAACTCATTTTAAATTCTTAGTATATATTCTTGGCAAATGATTCACATAAAAATTCATTTATAAAACTAAAATTAATATCATCAATATAATTTTAAAATATTTGATAAATAATATGGTATCAATCTTACCTTTTGAATAATTATTTTAAATAAAAAAGGAGCTAAGTCTCTCTCAATTTGACCCAAAAAAATCTCAAATAATATTTAACAATCCAACCACATATTCGACACAATTACGAAGTTGTTAACATATTGTATGTCATTCCAACATGTCATCCAAACTTTCGGCACATCGTCATTTTCTTTGGCATATTGTCCGATCTATCGGCATGTCGACTTTCCTATAACATCTAATCTTTTGGTGTAATACCTGATTCTTCTAACATGATGCTTGAACTTATAGCATGAAGTCCAATTTTCAACTCATCGAGCAATCATCTGACTCAACGTCCAATTTTCAATAGAATACTTTTCTCGATATAATGTTTAATTCTTCTACTTTAACAGTTTGTCCTTGATAGTTTGAGTCCTTTATCGATGTATTTCTTGCCTCACTCATCTCAAAAGCATATTAGTCCATAAACTTATAAATTAATTTCATTATCAAAATCCAATATTCAATAGATACAACTAGATACAGGATATTATATATTGATCCATAATTATTATAATCATAGATTCATCCTATTGATTAAATTCACATGATATAACGTACTTGCTTTAGTTACTTTTGGCAAGGTTATTTCAAGATTATAATAAATAAAGAGTGCATTTTAGAAATATGGAACTTGAAAAAACTCCATAAGTTTTTTTCCCAATAAATTCGCCCTTAAGTTTTTAATGAGCAAAATTAGAGTACATATTGATATATACCACATATTTTTTACATTAATATTATGGTATAAACATAGTACAAAATAAGAATTAGATGGATAGTATGATAATCATATTGACTATTATAACCACATTGATTATTACAACCATATTGACTTTTACATAACTAGTAAAAAAATATTTAATTATTAATGACTCATTGACGATAGAGAATCTTGATATCTTGATACTATTTATCAAATTGGGATAGCTATGTAGGAGGAAAAGTCGTTGACCCTATGCTCTAAGGCATCTAATTTTTTATAGGTGTATTACTCTAATGTATACTTGATTATTAAGAAACATAATATTTCCTAAACATCTTTATTTTAAAGTTCAATCATATAAGGATAAGTTTAATTTATTGTAAAATAATGGTTGTACAAATTATTATATGCATATTGTATTTTGGAAAGCATGTTTCAAATGATATATTTGTCATCAAGGTGCAAACTAAATATAAATATATATATTTGTAAGCATAAAAATCTATAAAGTATGATGAAAAATATATTGTATGTATGTATATATATATATATATATATATATATATATATATATATATATATATATATATATATATATATATATATATATATATATATATATATATATATATATATATATATATATATATATATATATATATATATATATATAATACGATGATGTGTAGTGTAAGAGTGCACATATTTTATATGACATATAGTTTGAAAGTGTATGAATATGTTACGACATGTAATGCATATATATGCGATGACGTGTGGTGTGGGAGTGCAGGGATTTGTTACGACGTGCAATACATGTATATGCTATGACCTATAGTATGTTAGTGCACATATATATTATGACGTATGGTGTGAGATTGAACATGTATATTATGATATATAATGTGAGAGTGCACATATATATATTATGATGTGCAGTGTGAGAGTGCATATATATATATATATATATATATATATATATATATATATATATATATATATATATATATATATATATATTACAATGACATAAGCTGATATATATTACAATGACATAAGGTGCATGAGTATACGTATATATTATGATGTACGATGTGAAAGTAAATGTATATATTATAGCGTGTAGCGTGAGAGTGCATATATATATTACGATGATGTGTAATATGAGAATGCGATATGTTATGATATGAGATATAAAAGTCTATGAATTTACTATGTTTCCTATATATATGTATATACATTTTGAATTATTTTGACGTAGAGTTTTATCTTTTTATTTTGCATATACTATGTTGTAGGGTTATGCTTACTAAAGAAGTCATAAGATAAGATATTTATCATTAAATATCTTATGCTAGTAATTTTAAAATGCTATATACATGACATGACATAGTCTCACCTGAATAAAGCTATAAAAAGTTTATATTTACCGAGTGATTATTTACTATAAATTGTATTTTGTATGTAAGAATATGAGTATACTATCAAAAATGATTGGATAAGGAAGTGAGTATGAATGATTGACTTATGGACATTTTATGTATATAAATTTTGGACATATTATGTTTGAGTTTTTTTTATTAGATATTTTAATTATGTACATGTATAAAAAATACTCTGTATTTGCGAAACCTTGTTACTTTGTTTCATAAGTTAGCATATTTTAATTTTAAGATTGTATACTTTCCGTTACACTTTTATTTATAATAGTAATAAAAATTTAAAATGTAGTATCCTATTTTAGTTATGCAGATAGGATATAGATAAAACTAGAAACATGATATTATAGATTAATCCATAATATAGTGATCATAGATTCATCCTATTGATTGATTAACAAGGTATAACATACTTACTCTAGTTATCTTGTTCAAGGATATTTCAAGATTATAGTAAATGAAGAGTTTATTTGGGAAATATGAAAAGACATGAAAATCTCTAGGAGTTTTTTGTTTTCTTTTCGGTAAATTTGTCATTAATTTTTTAATGAGCAAAATTAGACTTATATTCAAATTTGATGGATTTCATCCAACAAAATTTGAGTATATATTGAATGTATATCAGATATTTTCACATTCATATTATGATATAACTTGTCTGAAAAATACTTATTAATAACTCATCGGTGACGGAGAATCCTGATACTCTAATTTCCAGAATGAGCTTTCTGTGGCCATGATTCTACAGCCCAAACAAAGCCCACGAACTCAGATCTATCTCGTATCGCTCTCCTCCTCCAAGCGGCGGCCCACCCTGCCCGGTCGCAATCGTATTCTTCTCACGCTTTCCGTCCTCTCCTTCCTCACCTATAATCCTAACCCTTCTTGGTTTCCTAACTCCGCGGAATATACCGGTCGCCGACGCCATCTCTCACCGTCTCCGATCCGACTCCTCCGCCTTCCCACCTGCCGCTTCCAGGCCGTCTTCCTCCGCCCCGTCCCGCACCGGACCCGTCTGAGGAATGGTGGTAGTTCAGGTCGTCGTCGTCCCCTCCGTCTCCGCCACAGCGACCGCCGCCCTCCATCGGCCCCGCGAAGTCAGCGTACAGTCCACCAGCCCAGTCGCCATCGTTATCCACGTCGGAGACCACCCTCTCGCTCTCCTCAGAGCTCACGGCCTCCCCGGCCCACGTGAGGAAGCGCTTCAGCGAAGGCTTCGCGGAATTTGGCGGCCTTGGGAATGCGAAGAGAAGAAGACTTAGACGGTCGAGATTAAGAGAGAAAATGAGATGGACGGTTACGAGGCTGCGTATGCAGGGAAAGTCATGAAAGAATGGGGATAACGAATCTCAAAGCTCAGCCCATTACCCGATGCAGTCTCCGTTCGCGTAATATATCTTTAACATGACGGAAACGGAATCTTGTAACGGGAAAGAGGAAAGCGCAACTTTAGAGGAGAGAAAGGAAAGGAGGGAAAAGGTGATTCCTATTCCCCCTAACAAGAAGCACAAGCAGTGGCATAAATGTGATTCCCGGTTCCTCCGTTCGCCCTCCCCAACCCTACCGCCCACACCCCCATTAAATAATAAATAAATATAAAATAATGATAAAAATCCCCTCTCCTCTTTCTCTCTCTACTCGGTCTCGCTGTCTTCTTTCTGTCCGTAGTACCTCTTCCTTACCCGAGGAGGAGCGACTGGAAGAGGGCGAGACCACACCACCATCTCTCTCCCCAACCAGAAAAAGGGGGAAACCGCACTCACTCGTTCCTTCTCTCGCTCTCTCTCTGAGAGGATGAGGAGGGGCGCCCTCCGTTGATGGCCTCGGCGGTGTCGTCGTCGGCGCAGGGGGTGGTGGCCTCGGAGCCGCCGCCCATGGAGGTGCCGCCGTGGCTAAAGTCGTTGCCATTGGCGCCGGAGTTCCACCCGACGCTGCAGGAGTTCCAGGACCCCATCGCCTACATCCTAAAGATCGAGAAGGAGGCCGCCGACTTCGGCATCTGCAAGATTGTTCCCCCCCTCCCCTCCGCCCCCAAGAAGACCGCCGTCGCAAACCTCAACCGCTCCTTCGCCGCCCGCGACCCCGGCGGCGGGAAGCCCCCCACATTCACCACCCGGCAGCAACAGATCGGCTTCTGCCCCCGCCGCCCCCGACCCGTCCAGAAGCCCGTCTGGCAGAGCGGCGAGCGCTACACCCTTCAGCAGTTCGAGGCCAAGGCCCGCCAGTTCGAGCGCTCCTACCTTCGCCGGACCGCCGGAGGTGGCGGGCGCAAGGCCGCCACCGCTCCTGCCCTTTCTCCACTCGAGATGGAGACCCTCTTCTGGCGGGCTTCCGCCGACAAGCCCTTCTCTGTCGAGTACGCCAACGACATGCCCGGATCGGGGTTTGCGCCGTTGGCCGCCGCCGCGGGCCGACGCTGTCGCGAGGAGGTGCCGGCCAATGTCGGGGAGTCCGCGTGGAACATGCGGGGCGTGTCGCGGGCCAAGGGCTCGTTGCTCCGGTTCATGAAGGAGGAGATCCCCGGGGTTACGTCCCCCATGGTGTACGTCGCCATGTTGTTCAGCTGGTTCGCGTGGCATGTCGAAGACCACGAGCTACACAGCTTGAATTACCTGCATATGGGCGCGGGGAAGACGTGGTACGGGGTGCCGAGGGATGCGGGACTTGCGTTCGAGGAGGTGGTCGGGGTGCACGGCTATGGCGGGGATGGCAATCCTCTCAGTAAGTCTGGTTGCCTCAGCACGCTTGTTTACGCTGCGTTCATTATTTCTATCTTCTAGTTCTGCTTCCTCGTCGTATAATGCTTTTCTTGATGATCATCACTAAACATAAGTAGAGCTGTAATGCTGCTGTTGGTGGATACTTACGAATTAGAAGCAGAAAAAAGAAATGTGGCTGAGTTAGATGCATTGTGCCTTAGCTTTATATGACTTTGAAGAAACATTAACTGATAATCCAAAAGCAAGAACTGTTAAAGTCATATGACGGGAAGCCTATGAGATAACCGACTTATGGATAAGAAGGCTTTATGATATAGAAATTAAAGGTCCATGACCAAGGTTACATCATATGCTTTAAAGCTGTTTCAAGTCTGAGCCATATTGAGCTGCTGGTTGGGGGGTTACATTGATATGTGCGCATGTGCAGCATGCATTTAACAGGGTTGCACTATCATGTGCAGACTGCAGAATGTGGATGGCATGAGATGGGGCCTTGAGATGGTTTTTTTGACCAAGGACACTATGTTTTTTGTGTTATTCTTTTTATCTACTCAATAGACCTTATCATGTGTATGTGATTTGGTAAATCATCTGCTAATATTAGTGAGATCATGTCAGTGACTTTTGCAATCCTTGGTGAGAAGACTACTGTTATGTCTCCTGAAGTCTTTGTTGGAGCAGGAATCCCATGCTGCAGGTGAATTCTGCCAGATGATGATTTTGGAATATTCACTAGCTTTTTCTTTTTATGCTTTATAACTATTTTTTATGTATTTTTTTTGTTTTCTTAAAGCAGGTTGGTTCAAAATGCTGGAGATTTTGTTGTCACTTTTCCTGGGTCTTATCATTTGGGATTCAGTCATGGTAGGTCTTTTTTTCCATGGCCTTTTCTTTTGTGAGGAATAATAATATAACATATTATTCTTTTCTGTTAGCTAACAGATGTAGGAAGTTGGAATTTGGTTGCGAAAGTTGAGATGGACAGTCCTAAACTAGAAATTTGAGGAGCTAGATTTACATTAGAGTTAATGTAATAAAAACTAAATTGACAGTGGTTCAAACTTTTAGTTTGAAGCTCAACCAAAATGTGAACCAACGTTGTTAGAGAGCATGAGATAAGAAGCTTGCTTTATTATATCTGAAACTGATTTTCTAACAAGAAACTGATCTTGATCATGAAGTTAATGTAATAAACTGAAGCAGGCGTAACTAAGGTAAATTGCAACTTCCCTTGATTTATATCTGGATTTGTATTCTTCTTCTTCTTCTTCTTCTAGAATAAGGCATGTTCTTTCAGAAGAGATTTGGATTTCTTTTTCTTTGCTTTTCTTTTTCCCTTTCAATGAGGATACATGATGAGCAGTTTGGGGCCAGTGGAGGAAAAAAGTCTATTGCAGTTATAAGGAAAACTTAGGTGGGAGTCCAACAAAATCCATAGAACCTGAAATCATGCAAATTATGCAAAAATGGATGTTTCCAATTTCCGTATCAAATAGACATTTTATTGAACTATGTTCCATGTACATTTTATGAGGAGCCTAACTTAAATGAGTTCCTTTTTCTTTTTTGCTTAGTTTGCAAGCTTAAAAAATTTCAAGCCTCTAAATGCTGTCTTCTCTTCTTTAGATTATATAATCATTTGTTCCTAGAGAAAATGGTGATTGAAATTTGAAAATACTTTGGATGAAGGGATGTATATTGAAGTCCAGCAAAAGAATGATAATCGCTAATTTACAAAATTATAAAGCTTTTATATAAATTCACAAAAAAAAACTTTTTTAGCATTCTTTATGCCACAAGTGACTCCTGTTACAGTTGATCAGCAGATTTTATTCAAATGGGAAGGAAGATAGAAACAGTTAAAAGGAAAACTGACAATGGTAGATGATATGTGTATTTATACTTGGATTTGAAATTCTTTTCTTGTACTAATACAGTTGCCAGAATGTGATTAAAACTTATTTTATTAGTTGATTGACTTTGGATATTCAACATGATGTTGATAAGCAAAAGAACTTATTTGGTTTTTAGCGTAATGATTGAACATAGTAAGCATCTGAAGTGATAATCTTTTAGTCAATAAGTGATCTTTTACCTACTTGTTCCATCACCTTCACCTTGCTAATGATGCTAGTCTTTATATACTCACTGAGATGTTTAGCCTCTAAAAATAAGATCCAATAACTCATTTAACTCACATTGTTATGAATGTTTTTGATACTATGATTTATTAGATCTCATATGAAGAGTTTATTATTTGCATTTACCAGAACCAGTTCAATTTTCTATTATAGGATTTAATTGTGGGGAGGCAGCAAATATTGCTACTCCTGAATGGTTGAAATTTGCCAAAGAGGCTGCAGTGCGAAGGGCTTCAATAGACTGTCCTCCTCTGGTGTCTCATTTTCAGTTGCTATATGCCCTTGCATTGTCATTATGCACAAGGTTTGCTCTGGCCGCTTGATTATATTTATGATGGCTTTTTATATGAGTTAGTTCGACTATCACTTTGTATGCTATTCTTTTCTTTCTGTTTCTATTTCTTGTTACCATTTACCCTTTTTTTGTATATGCTTTTCTTTGTCATTAATTGTTGGTTGTAGAAGTAAGAAGGAACAGAGGGACTGGACAAACATCAATACACTTCTAGACGAAGATCACTAGTTACACCAGAGAAAATATGCATCCATGTTACTGCTGTGGATTGGCTGGTGGAGAACTGAATATTACTAGAAAGTGTGAACTGTGAAGTATAGTGTGATTCTTATTTTGTGCTGTTTTCCTTTAAGATCTTTCTCCTGACATCCTTCATGTTCAACTTTAAATCATCCATCGGCAATTTATCTGCCTAACTTGGTGCTAAGAGGATGATGACTATCCTATCTATGTTACATTCAGAGGGACTGGACGAACATCAATACACTTCTAGACAAAGATCACTTGTTGCACTAGAGAAAATATGCATCCATGTCACTACTATAGATTGGCTGGTGAACTGAATATTACTAGAAAGTGCGAACTGTGAAGTATAGTGATTCTTATTTTGTGCTGTTTTCCTTTAAGATCTTTCTCCTGACATCCTTCATGTTCAACTTTAAATCATCCATTGGCAATTTATCTGCCTAACTTGGTGCTAAGAGGATGATGACTATCCTATCTATGTTATATTCAGCTAAAGTGCTAATCTAATCTGAACAATGATTAATTGATCAGTTCCTGGTTTTAGTGTTTTTTTTGACATACATCACATATTTCTGTTTCTCAGGATCTAAAATAATTGCTGATTATGTAAATACGTTGGCTTGTTGACTGGAGAATTACTTTCTAAAAGACCACATAAATTCTATTATTTAAAAATAAGAAAAACAAGAAGGATGCCAGAAAATATAAAGCACAGTAATACTGTTGAACTTTAATCGTCAATCACTGTTCTGAAAAGCAGTCATCGATCTCTACAATCTACATCCATTAGAGTTTTTTGTGAATTGAATGATTATTATTTATGGGGGAACTTATATATGCAGATCTTGAAACTGCATTATTATCTTATTTTAAAATCATTTTCACAAGATGAAGTGATTTTCTACTGAACCAGTTAGTTGTTTTGACAAAATGGACTTTTGAGGACGAAAAGGGGCTTGATATTTAAAGAATTATGCTTAAAAATATTTCCTGTTGTTGATTCTGAATTTTCACAATATTTAAATCATTGATGACAAACAAGAGTTCAGTACAATTTTCTCATTTATTCACCTTTTATCTCATATTTGTTCTAGTTCATTGACTATTAACTATTTTATGTTTTTTTCTTGGTGGTGTTGGAACTTGGAAGCCTGTTTAGCTTCCTGATTTAGTAGTTTTATAGATTTGTGGAATTTAATTCGGCCCATTTGTTTTCACATGTGTGAGAAAGTGTGCTGATCTTCTTGCTTGACATGTTATCACTCTCTCCAAGTCTTATGTATTTCTTCTACATTCTACTTTTTCCATAAATGGATGTATAATTTACAAGTTTTGCTCTGGTGATGAAATGCCATGCTTGTTGGTTTTGTTTCAGTTTGATAAATGCAATGTCCTGCATGTAGTTTCCTTGTGATGCCTTTTTATGAATGTCAGGGATATCCTTGTTTTTTTCAAGACAGTCCAAGGATGTTAAGTTTATTTATAATGAGCTACACTAACCTTGCCGAATGGATATTGTTTTTCCTTTTACAGGATGCCCATGGGTGAAGGAAGTGAGCCACGAAGTTCTAGACTAAAAGATAAGATAAAAGGAGAAGGGGAAGAGATGGTCAAAAATGCATTTGTTCAGAGTGTGATTCAAAATAATCACCTACTCAGTGTGTTGCTTGATTCAGGAAATTCCTGTGTAGTTCTTCCTCAAAATGCACCTGAAAGTCCTTTATGTTCAACTTCACTTGTCAGATCTCAAGTCAAGGTCAAGCCAAGAAAATCACTTGGCATATGCAGTCATCAGGAAGTGTTAGAAGCATCACAACTTTTACATTCCTCTGATGTTGATTCAGGCTGGAATGCGAGGATTAGAGACTTTAATGGGTTGTTTTCATTTAAAGGAAATTTTACATCAACAGGAAATGATAAAACAGTTTCATTAGGCACAGACAACAAATTTGTTAATGCTGATCACTACTCTTCCTCATCTGATTCACAAAATTTGGAAGGTGAAAAAGAGGGGACAACAATATGTGATGGATTGCTAGAGCAAGGACTATTGTCATGTGTTACATGTGGAATCTTGAGCTTTGCATGTGTGGCTGTCGTACAACCAAGAGAGACAACAGCCAAATACTTCATGTCTGCAGATTGTAGTTTTCTTGATGATCATGTTTTTGGTTCAGGAGAAGCTAGTGGCATCAGCAGAGATACAAATCAGAGTACCAACAACAACAGCCTGGTTGCTGACATTGGTACACAATAGCCTTAAGTTTATGTTATCATTTTTTTAATCATTCATCATCAAAAGCTTTCTGATTGACTTGTAAGTCTTAACATCATATTTCAGATAATGTATCCGTATGTGGATATCATCCATTAAAAGTTAACCACATACATGGAATCTTTTCTATTTTTCTTGTCAAGCATGAATAGCATTCAAGAATAACAATAACAACAATAAAATCGTAAGTTTCAACTATTTGGGATCGGCTATATGGATCTCTTGCCACTATTGAGATCCGTAAAAAGTCATATGCCTAGTTAAGCTTAGAATATTTAAATATTTATTAAATTGTGCATGTCTTTTGGACATTAAAACTTATATTGCTTGTGGCATCTGAGCATACATTATTAATGGTTCTAGAAATTGTTTAGAACTACTTGCAACAATTCTTAATCTGATATAGAGTATATTTTTGATCAATGGTGATGTAACTTTTCACTATAACCCGAGGTTCCTACAAATAAGAGGCCTTCCTATTAGATTCACAGCCAGCTACTAATATTATAATATTAGCACTGAATACCTATCCCAGAAAGTCTAGGTGAGAGTGTATTGACATGAAACATGGAAGCCTCATTGTTTATCTTGGAAATTTACTTTATTGGTAATGTGTAACCTTATGCTAAAATGTAGCATCTTTCAAGAAACTTTCCAGCCCTTGAGAGTTTAGACAAAGAGGAGAATTTACATTATTGTGGAGCTATTTAGAAGCAGCTATAGGTCACAGAATGAAGTGATGCACACTGGTTATTTTTCCATTCGTATAAGGTTCTACCTATAGGATACAGCATGTATCCTAGCTTTTCTAAGACTTTTATACCTGATGCTTTTAAGCTTTTAGTTACTTTGAAACTTCTGAACCTTAAATTTATAAATTCAAGAAATGTTTGTTCATATATGAAGGAACTAATGAATGAATGACAAGGTCAGAAAATTATGGTACATGTGTAAAAAATTGGTCTACAAGTCAGTTTGGCCTACTTGTTCACAGGCTTTTACATATGATGACTTCTCTTTTCGTGTCCCTGTCTTTGTTCAATATTTAACCTTCTTAATACTGAACTCTTTGATAAAAAATGGAAGCCAATTTATCAGGTGCAGTCCACTACTAATAAGTAGTTTATAATGGCTGTTTTTTTTTGTTTTGTGAATGTTGTTGGAGAATGATGTGTGGAAAATCTATAATAAGTTTATTAGTCAAAAAGAAATAGAACAACTTTGAAAATATATGTCCCTTTGGGATAAAACTATAATATTGAACCTTTAGTTCAATCTGACTAGCAAGTCCGAAGAAATTGTTATTGTTGTCTCTGGTAAAATCAGGTTGTATTTTTCTTTTTTGTCTCTGGATTTTTATCCGATTTATTTCTTCGTTTTATTTTTATTTTTGGTTGAAAATTGCTAATAATTTCTTTCGGTACAATTATTCTATTTTTCCTATATTAGCTACATGTTTTATTCAGTAACAGATATTGAGGATAAATGGATGATAACATAGTTTATTGTGCTGCATATCCAGTTCAGGTTTCAGACCAGAGTGTTGAAATGATTACTGATGTTACATGTCCAAGTGGTGCTTCTGCACTTGATCTTTTGGCTTCTATTTATGAGGATTCTTCAGATGTTGAGGATGAAGATGTTCCACATGAGAAGTCTAGATGCTCTGATAAAAATGATCCAGAAAAAGACTCATCATCATGTAATGCCAATCAACCCTTTGTAACTGCAGTAGAACCCCAAATCATTTATTCAAGGGAGGTTGAACATGACAAAACATACTGGCATTTGGCTGATGCAGACAACCAAACTGATATGTCTATTCAAAGTTCTCGTTCTGCTGATATTTCAGATAATTTAAATGGACATATCAGTGCTGCTGCTGATGACATATGTCAAATGGAATCAGAGTTCTGTAGCCCAGATCATCCAGAAAATGGGAAATTAGTCAGTGCATCTTATTTAGAAGATAATAGAACAGTGGCAAATTCTGGCACTTCCACAAAATTTGTGGGGGAACCCAGAGGTGCGCAATGTAGGGAACTAGATGGTCAAAATGCTGAAGATCATTACAGTAGCTTAAAGATGGGAAATTTAACTTCTGTTTTCAAAGATCTCCCTGTCAACCGTGACATCTGTGGCAACCGAATTGTGCCAGTGAAAACTGCTTTGATACATCCAGAATTAAGAAATGTTGATCTAAAATTGATGAGCTCCACAGCATTAGTTATGCAAGGATCCGACAAAGATTCTTCCCGACTGCATGTATTCTGTCTCGAGCATGCTGCAGAGATAGAAAAACAACTTCAACCGATAGGTGGGGTGCATATGATGGTTCTGTGTCATCCAGGTGATTTCTTGAATCATTTAAATGTGCATTGCCATAGAAAATTGTATATATATATTTTCTGTTCTTTATCTTTTATGTTTCCATGCCACATGTTTTTGCCTGTGCGTTTTTTTGGTTACTCCTTATCCCTTAGATTGTTGTTTTTTGATTTCATAACTTGGTAATGATTGGTTTTGATATGATTGGACATAAGACTAACTGCAAACGACACCTTTTCATATAATGTTTGATATCTATCAGTTACATATTTCTTTTGGTGTAACCAATCGTTTAGGAGTGGAAGAGTCTATTGGCTCACCAGTTGAACATTATTTCTTGTTTTAGAAAGTATGTCGACATGTGATTCAAGATATAATCTATTGAAGTGTTTGAACATTGGTTGTCATTGCTAATGAATGTAAAAGATAGAGCTTCATTTTCTTCATCAAATTTGCAGAACTAGATGCTTCTTGACAGGATCTACTGAGGTGACTGAAAAAGGTTGTGATTAACAATGTAACATACAACACTTGATTTTCTAGGCTTTCTTTTTCTTTGTACGGTATTAATGGAAGTTGATAGAATGTCATGCCTAAGTAATGTGCAAAGACAATTCCAATGCATCTCATAGTCTTATTTGAGCAGGTCTTACTTATGTATCTCAATGTCCAAGTGATATTCGTGAAATTTGTTTGTATGATTAGGTTGCTTATAACTAGGACCAAGCTTTAGCCTTTCATGTGCTGATCCGAGCATGGTGTGGTTAACTTAAGACAGATTATTTGACATCAATGCAAAAACTTAAAGAAGATTTTAGAGTTGGCCTTTTAATTACATGTATCCTTTTGCAAAGAAGATTCATGTCTGAGATGATGGACGATCTAACTCATGACAAATTGAAGTACCTTTTGTCCAGGTGGATAACAGAGAGGGTCTGAGAGAGGAGCCTTGGCCACTTTTGTCATCAGGATGCCTTTGAAAAAGACAACCTGTTGCCCTTGTTCTAGAAAGGGAGAAGTCTAGAAGTATGAGATGAAGGGAGTCACTAAAATATCGTTAAAGTTTGGAATATCGAGGCTAGAGGCCTCTCATGAATATGGGGAACATGCATTGAACTTGTGATCAAAATGTCAAGTGTCAGAGCCAAATTAATCCCAAGGATTATTTTTATATCCAAGGGAATTGTGGTGACTGGAATCTGTTTGGTACATTTTTTTGATTAAACTTAGTTCTTAGCCCTCTAACAAGGCTACCCTAGGTGTCATCGCAAGGTTTTTCCTTTGCAATCCACGTTAGGAAGGTTTGAATTATGGGACCAGCCTCTTTGTCCACGAGGATGAGGTTGTGAACTTGACTCTCTGTAAAATGCATTGCAGGAGCTTGGTGCAGTAGGCCTTCCCTCCTTTTCTTAGCACTTTAACAAATATCTTTAGGTATAACTAACTGCTGTGACTGTTCATAATTTGCTGTAACTAGACAGGTAGCATTAGAGGAATCAACCAGATTGTTATCTTGTGAAAGTAGGATATAAACCCTAAATCAACTAGACTGCTCATAGTTTGGATCTGGCTCTCTTGTTTATTTACTTGTGAAGCTGTTGGGTTGATGGTTTTCAGCGTTAAGTGGATAAACTTTATTCTTAGTCGCTTGTGCGACATGCTTCATCCATCTTCCTCTGTAGTAATCTAATATGATTTAGTAGTGAAGTTTATTTTCCACCATCAAGTTTGTTTTTGTCCTAGAAACATCTGTTTGTTTGCACTGGGATATTGGGGTGTCCTTTTGCTGTTGCGCTTTAGTTTTGCACTGTATGATCTGTGAAATTCCTGATGGATCAATTTTTAATTGATGCTTATGTTCAGAAGACATTCTTATTCAGGTTGTCATTTGAGAAAGGCTTTGATCAGTAGCTCGTGTTGTGTGATACCTGATTTCTCATTGCCTTGCCAAAATAATAAAATGGATCTAGGTTGTGCAAAATTGTATATTGGAGACATTTATTCAGCTTGGCTGGTTGCAGCTAGGATGTAGTTTATATATTTTGAATTTGACCATTTGAGGATGATTTTGTGTCACAGCAAAGTTGCATCTTAATGGTCTAGGTGACTAGGTATTAGGTCAGGAATAGTGTCTCTACTTGCAGGGGTAAAGCTTTGTAAATTTGTTTTTCCCAGATTCTGTATCGGTGGAAGTCTCATGCACCATGCTGCCCCATTTATATTTTTCCATTCCAGTAGAAGTCATGCATCATCTGCAAAATGCAAGTCCAATTTGCAGAAGTAGAAGCAATTGCTTGTTGCAGTTGCAGTACCTGGAATCTCTATTGCACTAAAACGTACACTACTATGATATGAAATGTGCTATAAACATACTCTCAAATCCTAAAATTAAAGTTGAAGTCGTCTTTTGACTTAGGCATACAATGTATCCTAAAATGTACATTGCTAAGTATATTGAGATAACCAGTACTGATGCCAAATGGAATTTTCTTTTGATTTTGTGGAACAAGAGTGTACTTTTGTATCAAGAGCATTGAAAGATTAATGGAAGTGGCATTGCAATTAAAATTGTACACCTGAAACATATGTTTGCCATGAAGTAAAGAAAAATTATTTGAGCTGCATAATTATCTGATGGTTCTTTTAATCAATTGGCAGTGTGTTTTTAATTTCTTTCTGATGTAAAGTTTGTGATTTCTTTCTGGATGTTGTATGTGACTTGCCCATAATGACATATGCAGACTATCCTAAAATAGAGTCAGAAGCAAAGTTGTTGGCAAAAGAACAGGGAATTGGTTACATCTGGAAGAATGTCAAATTCAGGGAGGCCAATGAAGAAGACCAAGAAAGAATCAGAGCAGCCATAGAGGATGAACAAGTCATGCCTATGAATAGTGATTGGACAGTGAAATTGGGAATCAACCTGTGTTATACTGCCAACCTTAGCAAATCTCCCCTATACAGTAAGCAGATGCCATATAATCCAGTTATATACAAGGCTTTTGGTCGTGATTCCACAGGCAACTCCCCTATGAAGCCAAAGGCTACTAGGAGGTGTCCAGGCAGGCAGAAGAAGATAGTTGTCGCTGGTAGGTGGTGTGGTAAGGTTTGGATGTCGAACCAGGTTCACCCATATTTAGCCCATAAAAAGGAAACACAGGAGCAAGTACAGACAGAAGGGCTTTATTCATTTGATACTGATCAAAATCCTTTGATTGAGATAGATATTGGTCATTCCAGCGGATTGTCTTCCAAAAGGAACTCATCAGGTAGCAATCTGGCAGCAAATAATTCTGGGAAGAAGAGGAAGAGGCCTTCGAAGATGGCAAAGTCTAAGAAACCCCTATACAGCAGCACTATGGCGGACAGAAATTCAAAAACTGAAGATGTATCTACAATTCCTGCATCTCCACTTGGAAGGACTTTAAGAAGCAGTCATCTCAGGCACAATGACAGCAGTAGCCAGGGTAAATCGAGTTTGAAAAATGAATCAGGAGGACCTGGCACACATCTCAAGAAACGATCATCCAAATCTGAAGAGCTAAAGAATAAGTTGGCCAGCAAGAAGCAATCTACAAAGAGAAAGGCTAAAAATACTCAAACTGCAAGTCTTTCAGTTAAGGGCAAGGAGGAAGAATATACATGTGATATTGAGGGGTGCTCTATGAGCTTCAGCACAAAGCAAGATTTGGCACTACACAAGCGTGACATTTGTCCTGTCAAAGGGTGTGGGAAGAAGTTCTTCTCACACAAGTACCTTGTGCAGCATCGGAAGGTACACATGGATGACCGACCATTGGTTTGTCCATGGAAGGGGTGCAAGATGACTTTCAAGTGGCCATGGGCACGGACTGAACATATTAGGGTGCATACTGGTGATCGTCCATACGTCTGCTGGGAATCAGGGTGTGGTCAGACATTCCGGTTTGTATCAGATTTTAGCCGTCACAAGCGCAAAACAGGCCACTCGGCAAAAAAGGGCCGTAGACGACCAGGCTTGTAACAACTAATTTGATGAAGTTTCATTCGATGTAGGAAAATTGGGTGATTGTAAACTAATGTTCTTGATTAAAAGTGCCATCACTAGTTGATCAGGGTAGGGTAGGTAGGAGCCTCGGTGCATATATTCTTTTTCCTTCATTAGGAAGACTAATCTTTCTACCATTAAGTCCAATCAACTTGACATTTCAATCAGATGGGGACTGGTGTAGATGTAGACAGAGGTGGATGCTTTTACCATTAGCAGACGTAAAAAAACAGGCCTAATATATTTGATTGTGTTATTTGTCCCTATGCAATCACACTCTTATACTGGGTTGCATTAATTGTTTTTATATGATAGGCACATATCTACCTTTCTGGTTTTTCACTGATATGCTAAATGGTATTTCCTTGAGTTCTATTCCATTCAGGTTTCAATTAAAGGCCCCCAAAAGCATTTAATGACAGCAGGAGAGCACATCTTTATCACAGCGGGCGCAAACAGATAGGTGACCCACAACATGTCGTCAACTGGAAGGTGAGCGTATTGCTGACTCATTGCTTAGTATCCTGCTGCTTTGAATACATCTTTTAAATATAGTTGAGTCTATGAATATGTTTTCCCAATATGTCTGCGCTTTCTATTACCTTCTCTTTAGCTAATTGTTCAGGTAACATATGGTTATGCATGTAGATGACTCTAAAGTTGTTCCTTGGGGTAGACACAAATTGTATTCAGCTTCAGAGTTGAGTTCTGATGATTTGGACGTTTATATTTGATGAGTTGGATGGGATAAGTAGAAGATGTTTGTAGGCTATTTGATGAGTTCGGAAACTCTATTTTTGTATTGTTGCAAGGAGATTTGATGTGTTGGATACGTTAAGTTATTAAACAATATAAAAAAATATTTATGCATGAATAATTAGATTGTTGGAGGATTAAATAATAATAATTTAAGATAGTATGAGTTAGACAAATAATGTCAGTGGTGAATGAAGAGATTCTTGCAGATTGAGGAAAAGAATTACCAGAAAACTATTAGTAGAGGTTTAAATTATTTTGTTTATCTTTCATGCAGCTACAGCTACAGTGAAGAGTTTTATATAAATAAAAATAAAAAAAAGGAGAGAAAAAAGAATCAGGACATTGTCATAAATGAGGAACAAAATGAAGATGAAGAAAGAAACTTAATTTGCTTCTGACACGTTTATAAATCCGAAGTTGCTATGTACTCAGAGAGGAACCGTTGTCCAAATATTTTCTTGTGGTGCTCGAAAAGAACTGTTGACCCAAAAGAACTAATGAAAGTGTCAATTATCCTCAAGAATAGGGAGTGCCAAGTCGACTACACAGAAGAAGTTGGAGCTGAGCTGTTAAGGATGAGGATGAGTCGGATCCTTGCAAGTCTTCGTCACCGATCCCTCGAGCCTTGAGACGGGAAGGACGCCTCTTCTGGTCTCCAAGGGACGTGTAATTAACAGCCGTGACCCCTTCTATCATGTCCTTTGACTTGGGACCCGTCTTCATTCCCCGCCTCTTCCATCATTGTTGATGGAGTAAGTCCCGAAAAATAAAGTTAATATGATTCTTCATTATCCAACAATGGCTTATTTCTTTTCCATGCTTGCTGTAGGGGCATATATGTCATTTGGCTTTTTCTTCCGACCCATTTCGTGTCCTCTTCCCCGCAGTATATATATCGAGGGATCGGTGGGTTGTTGAAGCACAAAACATCCGTCGTTGGCTCGGAAACATGACCGAAGAAGAGAAGAAACGCGGCGAGGCGGAGATCCAGCGGTGGCTTGAGGTCGGGAGTGTCGAGATCCCGCCGGCCGATGTCCGGATCGTGACGTCCGGCGGGCGGCGAATACCTGTTCACTCAACCGTTCTGGTAACCGACCGCGGCCTTCCGCGTCGCTCACGTACCTGACATAATGTCTCGCTTGCGACCTTCTCGTTTCGCTTATTCTTCTTTTGTTTCGTCTTGAATCTAAGGCTTCTGCGTCGCCTGTGCTGGAAAGCATACTGGGTGGACCGCATAAGGGCAGGAGTCGAGGAAGGGAGATCCCCATTCTTGGCGTCCCATGCGACGCTGTCCATGCCTTCGTTCACTCACTCTACTTTGCCAGGTCTTGTATCTCTTCTTCCTTCCGTTCTGTTAGTTCTCTGTCATGCTCCTCCTCTTCTTCTTCCCAGTAGTCATCCATGACGAGTTTTATACCGTCCGGGGGGTAGGGGGCGGGCGTACGACAGGTGCGTGTCGGCCACAGAGGAGGAGATGATCGGGGAGCACGGAATGCACCTGTTGGCGCTGTCGCACGCGTACCGCGTCGGGTGGCTGAAGCGCGCTGCCGAGCGAGCGCTCTCGTTGCGGCTGACCGCCGAGGGCGTGGTGGACGTGCTGGTGCTGTCGCAGCGGTGCGACGCGCCGCGCCTCCACCTGCGGTGCCTGCAGCTGCTGTCGAAGGACTTCGCCGCGGTGGAGCAGACCGAGGCCTGGCGGTTCCTCCAGGACTACGACCCCTGGCTCGAGCTCCACATCCTCCAGTTCCTCCACCACGCCCACCTGGTACGTACGCATCAACTCCCTTGACGCACCCAACTTCGCCATGGCGGCCGAGAGAGAGAGAGAGAGAGATATTGATCGGGTCGTGGCTTTGCTTGTGGTGCGAACAGCGGCGGCGGCGGCAGGCGAGGAGGAAGGCGGAGCAGAGGCTGTACGCGGAGCTGCACGAGGCCATGGACTGCTTGCGCCACATCTGCGCCGACGGGTGCGGGGAGGTGGGGCCCTCAGGCCGGCTCCTCCCAGCCCACGCCCGCCCCCCCTGCCCCAACGCCGTCAGTTGCCGCGGCCTCCGGCAGCTCATCGTCCACTTCGCGGCGTGCGACCGGGAGAAGCGGCAGCAGCACGGGTGCCGACGCTGCAAGCGCCTGTGGCAGCTGCTCCGCCTCCACGCCTCCATCTGCGACGAGGTCGACGACGCCTCCTGCAAGGTTCCACTCTGCATGTAAGTTATCTATTCTTGCTGCATTCTCTCGTTTTTGGTCTTGCTGTGAGTTAAAGAGCCGAGAAAGTAACTCACTTGCCTTCGTATCTTGCGAATCCATAGACAATTCAAGCAGAGGATGCAGGAGAGGGAAGGGGAATTGGAGGAGGACGAGAGATGGAGGCTACTGGTGAAGAAGGTGGCCTCCGCTAGAGTTATGTCGCACTTGGCCAAGAGGCAGAGTCAACTATTAGTTTAATGATATATTTTATCGGCTAAATTACATTAATGGTCTGATCGGGTTCTGAATTTAAATTTCTGTTAATTATTGCCTTACACATCCTGTTGTAAATTTCTGTCCTAATATAGTTATGCAATAAGAGATTTGGTCTGTCGATCTTAGCAGATATATCAACCGACGTAGAAATTGTGTTCGACATATGATGCTGTGCCGACTTGTTTATATTAGGTTAAGGAATCCAATTCTCATCAATTGTAGTTAGTAAAAGAAACAAAAATTATTTTACACTTTAATATGATTCAAACCCTAAAATTTAGCATATGTTGAATTTAATTTTTATTGTTTCCTAGATGATGTCTTTTTTTTTTCTTCAATAGTATCCCTCATTTTTAATAATTATATATATATATATATACTCATTTTCTCAGTCTCTTGTATTATCTCATCGTTGACTCTGTTTCCCATCGCAGGATGATGTCGCCCAATCTCCATCCTAAGATGACATCATCTATCTCTTACCTTTATCTCTTACTCTCGTCACGAGACATCACGAGGTATCCATTATCTTTGTCTCTTGCTCTTATCATGAGATTTCATGATTTAAAATTTTAAATTAAAATTTTATTTTTATCATTTATTTATTAATAAAAATAAAAATTAAGAGTTTTTTTTATAAAAAAATCACCTATTATCAATTTCCTAAAATTTATTTAATTGATGTACTAAATGAGAAACGAGTTAATCCCAAAAGTGAAAGACGAGTTAAATTTATTTATAAAAATTAGATAGACACTACGCATTCTGAAATGATATTATTGAAATTTATTAAATTAATGGATTAATTATCCCAATTGAAAATAGAAGACCAATTGTCTGCTCTGCTCTGCTCTGCTCTGCCTTCCACCATCTGAAGGAAGCTTTATGCCGCTTGTCCTCTTCTATGGCACCGCTCTTGAGAGATCTCCGTCGCCCACAATATCTTTATACGCTTGTGCTCGAGAGATTGCCACAAAAGAGAAGATGGTGAAGCAAACTCATCCACTCTACGCTCAGATTCTAAGTTGCTTTCTTGCGGATGCATTAAAGCATCTGAAAGAATATAGCACTTGAGACAGACCTCGAGGGTTGAGAGGTCTCTGCTTCATGCCCTGACTCTCTTGTGGCCAGGCTTCCCTTGGGAAGCAGCTTCAGCTTCAGCTGGTGCCTCCATTGACCCGGTGAAGGAGAGGGAGAGCTCGACGTACACGTCGACGACGCGGCGGATGTTGCGGTTGAGGCGTCCGGGGATCCTCGACGCCTGGTTCTGGTTGATCTCGTCGATCAGTTTCCTGTTCTGGTCCAACAGGCTCTGCACTTGCCCAAAGCTCTTGTGGAAGGTCTGCATCACCTTGTCCTCCATTTCCCAAGACTGGGAACGTCTCTCCTCCTTCCATTGCTCCCTTCTCGCCCACCAAGCAGTGCAAAGAACAGGAGAAATCCTGGACGGAGACAACCACTTGTTAGAACGGCCAATTACTAGAAAAGGGAGGACAGATGGATACAAGTTTTAGCTCAAAGCCGAATCATTTTATGCCAAGAGAAGACGAATCGGCAGCTAAGATGAAACTTCAGCTGGAGGGTAAAGAACTGATCTTGAATGGCATCCAAAGATCATATTTTGATCAGAAATTCTAATCGATCCTCCTCGAAAACGAGGGAAGATCGAGAAAAATAGTCTGGAACATCATCAAGACTTCCAGCAAGACAGATGCAATTTTGATGCGAGCAAACAACAGTGACAACAAATACGACAAGAACAGAGAGGGAAGGATTTGCATCAAGCATACATACTTTGCAGAAGTTGGAATTACTTGAAATTATCCATCCTTAGACTCTTCATCTCACGTTCTCGTCACCACATCTGATAGCTTCTCAGTGCATCTCTCCGACGAGGTTCTGCTCTTTCCATCTTTGTCGATCTCATCATATTGCACGAGCAATAATTACTATCTTGATTGAGTAGCTTTTACCAACACCTCAAAGACTCTGATCATTTTCTCTTTAAATCAAATGCTAAGTGTGTATTAATCCAAGGGGGAGCAATCTCTAGTTTAAGAACTCGATTCTCCAACCATATCGAGATAGTGCACATGTTGCAAAAACATGCATACAAATCAATGGTATTTTCTGTTAACTAATTCATAATTAATATTTAAGAATCAACTTCCATAATTAATGTGCTAAAATGTGTTCTTTTCTAATTAACATCACGATAATAAGGTACATCTTAACCCATTCTGGTCAAATTTTAATGAACATATATAATCTAAATTTTTGGGAACATATTATGTTATATCTTAATTTTATAAAATAAATAAATTATTTTAAAATTGATAAGGATGTACATGTTAAAAAGCATATAACAATCGTGATCATAGGATAAGCACATACATGGAGCATGGAGTTAGCATGGTTTGTCAATAACAAATATATCAAACACATCAATGGTCACATATCTATCTCATCATGGAGATACATCACTATATTTGTATACTTGCGATATAGTAATATCAAAGGAGTGATAATTTCAAACCACTCTATCGACTCCCCATCGACTCTTAAATCAAGAAAGAAGGGGTGAGAGTCTGAAGAGCATCTTTGTCTTGCTTTGTGCTCGATGACTCTATCCGACCCCAATGGTGGTGCTCCGTGTGAGTGTCCTTGGCCACAATCTTCCCCCTCCCATCTGCCCTCTCTACTATCAAGCAAGTGAACTCACATTTTCTCATTGCAAACCGACATATCTTGGTCTCTTCTCATTCTTCAATCTTATTTTGTTGTTTCAATTCCTGATTGATTTTTGTTTGGTTTCCATTAATATAATATTTTCTTGATCTTGTCATGTAGTGTCGATTCTTGACTTGATCTAAGTCTTAGGGGCTTGGTTGATGGCTAGACGAGTGTGGAACCATAGGTTACTGTTGATCGATTGATGAAATCAGGACTATTGAGGATTTAGGGGCTTGTCGATGGAAAGTGGATCGATGCCTACGATGACAAGACCCTTTAGGTACCTCTCGAGGTGCATACCATCTTATTTTCAATTTTTGAAAGTGTTCTTATTTTTTTTGGAGTTGATATTCCTAAGGATGTGTCTTCTAATTGTATAGATGAAAAATAGGTCGATCTATATGGTAGTTTAATTAAAAAAGAATTGACCATTATCAAAAAACAAAAATCATGACGAAATATAGAAAGAAAATGTCACCATTCTTGATTGTGTTCTTATTTTCTTAGAGTTAATCTTCTAATAAATTCTTTCTTTCTAGTTATACAAACATGCGAAGGAATAATAAAATGAGCCTTAAGAAGTAAAGATTAAGATTTTTTTAATTTTATTTTTGGCATATATAAAATCCTGCTATTGGTGATATTATCACTAGTTTTCCATGCATGGGATGGAATAAGACAATTGACTCAATCCTTTGCAATTGAAGTTGTTTAATACTTAGGGTTTCTTACTTTCATTAGACTAGTATCAAGATTTATTGTTAATACATTTTAGAACATACTGTATATGCTCTTATGATTTAAAAAATGTATATACACGTAAGGTGATGTTTATTGGGCATTGGTATATTTTACAATATCATGATTGTTTGTTTACGAGAGAAAGAATGAAAAATTTATATAAAGTATTCAACATAAGATATCAACCTTAGATAAGCTTATAAAAAGTCCAGCAGAAGGTATCTCCTCTCATCCTATAATCCTATAATACGATCAGGTTTATATTACTCCGAAGGAGGGGGGGGGGGGGGGGGGGGGGGTCTATTGAGAGAACTACAATATTGATAGTGCTATTTCAACAACACTAAGGCTTTTTTGAAGAGGATTAGACTTTTTTAAATAATCATTAGGGGTAAACATAGAAATGATTTAATCAGGGCAAACTGTTGTAATAGGCTAGGCTAGAAAATGGCTATAAGTTATAGGGCTAGAGATTCAAACTAGATCTATCTCCTATTGCTTGTAAGAGAACTTTTAGTTAACTGCTACTCATATTATAAGAGATATTGAAAGGAGATCACTAAGAACTTACATAGAAATAGGTAGCCTTGTAAAAGTGGGTTTACTAGTATTCGAGACCTAGATACGCTTAGGGTTGAGCTTACCATTTGAATGAAAATAGATTCAGCCTATATTTCTAGGCTTTTGTGCCAAAAGAATCAAAGGGGACATGAAAGACTATTTATAAAAGTGAATTTACATACACTTTTTAAAAGGACTACATATTATGGGGATCATTATGCTTGGTATACTCCTAAGTATAGTAAGTATAAAGTAGTGTTTGTTTTAGATTTGATATCTCTTAGCTCATGAAAAGACATAGATCTCCTTTTTTGAGAATTAAGTAAACTATTCAAATATATAGCCAAGGTATATTAGAGTCTTCCTCTATATTGGGTAAGAAAGAATATAATCGAGGAAAATGAGCTTGACTATAAATTTGTCTTGAAAATTGACTATAAAGAGGTGCATGACTCGAGCACTAGGAATGAGAAAGAAGATAGATAGTTTGACCTGTGAATTATAATGTTAATCTCCAACCACCTCAAAGATCACTTTTTCGCTTAAGATACTTTAGCCTTATAAACTACTCCAGAGTCTTTCATTAGCTAGAAGTAGAAAGCCCTAAGGAATCAATCAATCTATTGATGAGATGATCGGGGGAAACTCTCTGGCCCTTCTTCATTCTTTGACCTTGCTTTTTATCTTTTATTTTGACTCTTTCATACTAAAGCAATGTCAACTTAAGCCCAGGCTGAATCACCTTATTCCTTGTTGGCTCGATCAATAACTTCTCTATCTCTATGGATGTTTTAATATTCAATCAATTGTTAGAATGTCATGTATGTATGTGACTGTCGAAGCATTCAAAAACACTAGTATGAATCACTATTTATGAGTTCGAAAACACCAGGAATCATACTACTAATCTCCTTTAAGCTTGAAAGTAGCCTTTCCAATCACTTTAAGTAGGGAAAATTGAATTCCACTAAACTAAAAGGAATCCTATGCTTTATTTATTAAACTCATCCTTTTCCTGTATGCAATTTGAGCTATTGAAAGTGAATTCAATTACCCCGAGTATTCTTAAAAAAATTAAAGAGAATAAAGAATATAGATTGATTTCATATTCTCTTCCTATTTTCGAAAGGTACTGAATACCAAAATTCTTCTTTTACGATCTAATAAATAGTAGGACATAAAAAGGGTTGTGTTGAGCATAGGAAAGAAAAGTGCTTTATTGGGGTGCAATAGAACGAACTACTTATTATAGAAATATCTCGATGGGAGTCTCTAGTATGGATTTCTAGAAAATCTTTCAAAACCATCACAAAACCCTCTTTTTTGCTTTTCTATTACCTCTCTTATGTAATTCATTTACTTTTCAAGATATAGATAAATTAATAGAAAGATTATAAACGTCATATCTTATGTCAATGGAGAGGAGGTCTCACAGTCAATCATTTGCTCCCCTTTTTATCTGAGGTAATAGAATGTCTATCTCTTTTCTAAGTGATTGATATTAGACACCTCCAAGATAACTCAGGAAAGTAGGAATCCTACAGGGAAAGCTTTTTTTGTAGGAGCCCCTCCTCATTGTCACAATTGATATTATATTTGTATCTGACCAAATGAATTGAATTATAGGATTACTTTGGAATATAGTCTATAGCCAACTCCACTCCAAAGCAAGGCCTGAGGGTAGATTTTACCCCAAAATCTCATTAAATCCCCTACCTAGATCTTTATTAGTAATGACAATTGAATTTAGAAGAAAGAATTGAGATGATAAGAAACTTTGAAAAAAAACCTATCATAAAATGAACTATAACAAAGATGAAAGAAAAATATATTTCTACTCAATTATTTAAGCAAAGGTTTCCACTCACGTTAGCACTTAAATTTCTAATGCTTTCAACTCTCCTAATGCAAGTTCTTTACTTGCTTATTTGTGCTAATGTGAGTTTTTTCACACTTAGTCACCATTGCTTGTTGGGTTGCTACTAGTTCTTAAATATATAATATCGATTGTTGAACTCTAAACTATAGGATAGAGGTGGAGGCACTAATCAATATTTATTATTGACTTTGCCTTTCCCTCAAACACTTGTTTATGGCTATTACTCGAGTATAGAACACTTGCTCATGACTATGCTATTACTCAAGTACATAACACCAGCTCATGACTTTTACTCAAGTATAATATTATTACTCTATACTTGTTCACTAGCTTGTTCGCAACACTTGTTGAATATCTCTTGCATATAATATAATTGACTAAGTAATATGCATCTTATAAATAATATGTTAAAAGGAAGAGTGATTAAAAGCACTATCCAAGACAACCTCTAGCACTATGCTATAGTAGGGCAAGTGTGAAGTGATCAAAAAAGAAAATCTTGCTTGCTATTTCTATAAGAGTTGACATATGACTACTATTGCTTCAAAACTCATCTAATCATTAAATTGAGGCACCACGAAACTCCCTTAAGCATAAACATTACGAATACATTAAGCATAAGTGTCGGTAAGGTAAGCATAAGTTCAAGTAAGTAGAGTATAGACTTTTGAAAGTAAATGCAAGTAAAGAAAGTATAGGCTTATGGAAGTAAGTGTAAGTAAGGTAAGGGCATAAGTACAAGTATAGTATAAGCTTATGAAAGTAAGTGCAAGTAATATAAATAAGAGTATAGGCTTATAGAAGTAAGTGCAAGTAAGTAATATAACAAACAGAGTAATGATTTAAGTAAGTAAAAGTAAGTAATATAAAGAGTAATAGAATAAGCAACTATAGGGCTTAGGACTCTCTAATGTGCAACTTAAGTAGCTCCCATAAGCGCACCTCTCTATCCATCAAAAGAAGTTCAAGCACAAAGTCAATAATAGAGTAAATTAACTCTTGACTTCTTACTTTTATCACTCGACACCTAACTCTTAACTATGATTTGTTTTATATGGATCTCTCTCACTCTTGACTCTCTTTACTTTAAGGACTCAACATCTAACTCTTGACTTCTTACTTTTCTCACTTAGAGCTAGGCACTAAACTTTAAGTGAACGAGTTGAGGCACCACTATCCCTATTTCAAAGAAGAGAATATGAGTGCTAACGATAAACTCTACCCTAATGCACAAGGGCTTGCCAAAAATTAAGGGTTCTCTTTAAGTATATAATTTAGTAAATAAGCTAAAACACTATTAACATACTTAGGCTTGCATTAAGAATGAATATCAACACCACACCCTAGAGGCTTGCATTAAGAATAAATATCGACACACCCCTGTAAAGACTCACATTAGGGAAAGGCTTGCTGAGTTAGCCTTTTTTGTTTAGTGAATGGAGTATATTGGCTTGATGTAGAAGAAGTGGTATACTATTTGTTTGTTCTTCTAAAGCTCCCATTAGCACCCCAAGATTAGAAGCAGTATCAAGTTGAGTTCACCTTGAGAATATAATTGAAGAAGCCAAATGAAAGCGAGCAATTAAGACGACGAGATCAGAAGCAAAAGAAGTAAAGTCGACAAGAGAATCAATAGAGTCACTAGCTACAATAAGATCAAGAGAAGTAGTGCTAGGAAATGATGTTTTTGGTCAAAAGTCCAGTTTCATTCTTGTGGAAACCCAAATTGCTTATATATCAGCATAGAAAAATACAATCAGTTCTAAGTTTTTATGCCCTAATCGATTATTGAAACAGGTATATCAATGCAAGCCACAGTCATTCTGGAAACCCAAATTGCTGCGCATAAAAGTAGCACAGTTAAGAATCAAGCTTAGTATTAGAAAAACGTTCGAACTGTAAAGGAGTACTTCACTAGAATATGTGTTGTAATGTTAGGAGAGGTGAATCATGAACAAGCAATGGTATGACCATTGTCATCGTGAATAAATATATGAGGCAACAATAAGAAGGCAGTGTTACTCCTCCAAGGAGAACAATAAAGGATGGTTAGTACAAAGGACTACTATAGGGACTACTACAGGAATCAAAGCATTTGAACTATGTTGGGTCTCTTTCAATGTAATATATAATGTGTTGCAAGGGTAAATACCAGTTTTGAAGCATGGTGTGGTCCACGTCGTTGATTGAAGCATGGTGACACTGAATACGAGTCAGTCTCTTAGGGTGCGAGTGTTGTACTAAAGAAGAGTTCCAGTTCTGTAACTCCATCGCTTGTTAAGGCAGTAGTGGAATTACTAATTTATATAAGTTGAACATTAGATTTTATTCTTAAAACACTAAGCCCCGATTAGCTAGCAATGTTGTTTGTCTACTATTATCCATATATGTCACACTCCATTCAATAAGTCTCAGAATAATCAAATAGCAAGACAACAAGGCTTGAATAGCTAATTTTGTCAAGTCATATAACCTATGTTCAATTCATAATATGGCTAAGGCTAACGAATAGGAACTTGTATTCTAGTTAAGAATAAAAAATTGGAACTCGAACTATGTTTATGTTTAAGGGTAAAGAATAGGAACAAACTCTACTTTTGGCCCACTACACAGTAATGAAAGGAAACTTATATTCTATTTCCGTCAAAGAATAAATAACAGAAACTCATATTCAGGATTATGCGTAAGAAGCAAGCTAAGTTATAGGAATAACTATTAGCCACTTTAGATGGTCATAATCAAGGTAAACTTCTAGTGTTGAATAAGCAATGTATAATTAAGTGCTATAACACAAGTAAGGAGTTATTATGAGTTATTATAATTCCTATTTGTAGGAGTTCCTTGTTTCCGGTTCTAGTTTTCAATTACTATAGTTATAGTTACTATAGTAACTATACTATAACTATAATATATTATACTATAGTATAACTATAATTGTAGTATACTATAATTATAGTTATAATAACTATACTTACTATAGTATAGTATAATATTATTACTATAGTATACTATAACTATAGTATATTATAGTATAATTACACTATAGTGTACTTATACTATATACTATACTATATATACTATAACTATAGTATACTATAGTTAACTATATCCTATAGTATAATATACTATATTATAGTATATTATACTATACTATAAATATAGTTACTGTAGTATAGTATAGAAACTATAGTATACTATATTATAATTACACTATAATATACTATAGTATAGTATAACTAGTATAGTGTTACACTATAATATACTATATAGTTATAATAGTGTTACACTATCGTATACTATAGTTTACTATAATAGAGTTACGGTCCATTTTAGCCCTTGTGATTTTGGTCATAGACCTCTTAAGCCCTTATGGTTTACTCATGTCTAAAATAAACCATACATTTTTAAAAACGTAGCATATAAGCCTCCCTCATTAAGTCCGAGTTAACAGATGTCAAAGTCTGCTTACGTAACATGTTGATTTACAATAAATCATTAATACAATGACACACATAATTTAGGGTTAAGATCTATTTTAGCCAATGTAATTTTGGTCATGGACCTCTTAAGCCTTTATAGTTTAATCACGTCTAAAATAATCCCTATATTTTTAAAAATGTAGCATATAAACCCTTCCCATCAAGTCTGAATTAACAAATGTTAGAGTCTGCTTATATGATATGTTGACTCATAATAAATTATTAATATAATGACATATGTAATTTAAGTTAAAAAAAAACTGTGACTTCGATCAATGGTGGGAGGAGGCATCATTGTGAAAGCAACTACCAATAGCAGTATTGAGTCACTATTGCCTAGTAGGGCATCGTATGCACGTAGTGTCTCCCACATTGATGATGAACTTATGAGCTTCTGATGCTCTACTAGGTAGTAGTGGCTTGGTGCTGCTATTGGTGGTCGCTTATGTTAGGAATGTAAAGGTACTAAGAGGGGGGGGGGGGGGGGGGGGAGGGGCGGGGTGGAGGCGGATGAATTAGAGCTTTCGAAAAATTTCAGTTTGAAAGTTTCGATCGATGAAACCCATATTGGAAATGCATTTAACTTAGAATGTGAGAAATATAGTGAGTAACTAAATCAGTTAGCAATAAAAAGAAAAATCATGAAGAGAAATACAAACCAGATTTATAGTGGTTTGGTCATCCCAACCTACGTTCGCTCTCAATTCCTCTTCCCTCGAGACCATTGAATCTTGTATTTTGATGATGAAACTAATTGATAAGTGTTTATATTTTAATCTGTGGTTTGAGTGATGCAGGATGCTTCGATCAAAATGAGACAATTAAAGCAAGAAAAATTATGTTGGGTCGGTGGAACATGTTAGAAGATTGGATGTTGAGCTAGATGATCGATCAACGTATCGACAGAAGGTTTCGGGCCATGAATTCGGGCATCAGGCCAAGAAGAGCGGATATTGCGCCAAGGATATTGGAGTTGCGGAGTCAACTGGCCGATTGGGCAATAGGCCGCAAGAGAGGACAATGCGTCGAAGAATCGGACGAATCATCGAGGGACCAATGACATGCTGGACAACATGATTAATGCTTAGTATTAATTGTCTAGATCGAAGTATGTTTTACATGTGCAGAATTAACTATGATGGCAAGATATAAAGTAAAATAAAGTTCCAAAGTCAAGGACGTGATTTCGTTGGGAGTTCGAGAGTTCGTCGGAAGTCCAAACATTCGTCGAAAGTTATGCAAGAACCAACCGAGAAGTCCAGGAGCTTGCCAGAACAAGCTCGTCGGAACTCACCAAGAAGATCATCGTGAAGTCCAGGAGTTTGCCGAGAGTCCGTCGGAACATTGTTGAGAGATCGTCGGAAGTTCGCTAGAAGCTCGCTAGAAGAAACTAGACTTACGAACTTGTTTAGCTTAGAATATGTTTTAGGAATCGTAGTTAGCGCGTAATTGGGTTTGGATTTGGACCAACCCAATTACGGGCCAGTTGGGCCCATGTAGGGACTGTGTTGGGCCCACCGAGAGGCCCAAACAGTGCCCCAAGAGGTGACATCGTCGTGGCACAATCTTGAGACTATGTTAAGTGGTGGTACCACCAGACTGGGTGGTGGTATCGCTCAGTGCAATGTCAGTGTCAGATTGACACTAGCGGTGGTATTGCCTAGCATGGGCGGTGGTACCGCCCGCACCTAGGAAATCAAGGATGGAAAGTTTTTAGGCTCTAAGTTTGAATCCACTTGAAGCCTATAAATACCCCTCTCATCCTTGGTTAAAGAACACAAGTATTAAGAGTAAAAAAGGATAGAAACGCTGCTGTAATATTGTGTGAGCTCCTCTCAAAGTTCTAAGTGTTAGAATAGTTTGAGAGAGGAGTGAGTGGGGGTGTAAAGGGTTGTCTCCTAAACCCGGTAAAAGGAGAATCGAGTTGTAAAAAGTGGTTGGTCTTCGCCTATTGAAGAAAGACCGATAGTGGATGCCGGTGGCCTCGACGGAAGAGGAATCGACGAAGTGGATGTAGGTCACGATGACCGAACCACTCTAAAATCTAGTTTGCATTTCTTTAAGTAATTTATCTTTACTACAAACCTAGTATGTGTATAAATAATCACATTATCGTTTAAAGGTGTATTGGTCTCATTATCGTGATCTCATCACGATTTGATTCCCATTGCACAGATCCAAGGGCATCACAATATATACATGCATATATGCAATAGTCAATATAAAATGATAAATGTCAAAATATAATAAGTAAAAAGATTCTGTGCCAAGTCACACGTTATATCACTCACGTGATTGGCTTGTAGGACACATATGACTAACAATCTCTCACTTGATCTAAAGCCAGTCACTTATGAGTCTGATTCCCATCAGACTCTTGTGACGCTCAAAGACAATATGAGACAACGACTTTGTCAATGGATTTTGAATGTTATCTTCAGATGAAACTCTTTCTACTACTATATCTCCTTAGGTCATGATCTCTCTAATAAGTTGGAACCTCCCCAGAACACTTTTGATGGGACCCGGGTTTCCTTATTTGAGTAATCGCCCCGTTGTTGTCGTAATATAAGGAATCAGCTTCTCGCTACTTAGCCCGACTCCTAGATCTATGATGAACTTCTTCATCCAAACTCCCTCCTTTGCTGCTTCTGCTATAACAATGTACTTCGTCTCTATGGTCAAGTTAGTAGTAGTATCTTGGTTAGAACTCTTCCAGCACACTGCTCCTCCATTCAAGGTGCACACATACCCTGAATTCGACTTGCTATTATTAACATCAGATTGAAAACTCAAATCCGTGTAGCCTTCAACCCTAAGGCTACTATCTCCATATACTAGTAAAAGATCCTTAGTCCTTCTCAAGTACTTAAGGATACACTTTATTGCTTTCCAATGCTCTAAGCCTAGATCTACTTGATACTTGGTCATGACACTCAAAACATGGGCTATATCAAGCCTAGTACATAGCATGTCATACATGATAGACCCTATCACTGAGGCATAAGGTATCATATCCATGTTTGCCCTTTCTTCAGGAGTCTTTGGGGACATATTTCTAGAAAGCGATATCCCATGTCTCATCGGTATGAGACATCTCTTGGAATTTTTCATGTCAAACCTTTTGATAATGGTTTCTATGTACCTGGACTGGGACAAGCCAAGCATCCTCTTGAATCTATCTCTATAGATCCGAATTCCCAAGATATAGGATGCTTCCCCTAAGTCCTTCATGGAGAAGTATCTAGATAACCAAGCCTTTACTATGGATAACATTCCTACATCATTCCCAATGATCAGGATGTCATCCACATATAATACCAAAAAGGTGATAACGCTCCCACTTACCTTCCTATACACACAATACTCATCTTTGTTCTTAATGAACTCATAAGATTTGATTGCCTCATCAAATCTTATGTTCCAACTTTGGGAAGTTTGCTTTTAGTCCATAAATAGATTTAAGCAACATGCACACCTTATCTGGGCAGTTCTTGGACACGAATCCCTCAAGTTGTATCATATACACCTCTTCCTCGAGGTTCCCATTGAGAAATGTGGTTTTCACATCCATCTACCAGATCTCATAATCATAGTATACTGCAATAGCCAATAGAATTCGGATGGATTTTAGCATGGCTACGGGTGAGAAAGTTTCGTCATAGTCAATACCTTATATTTGACGATATTCATTTGCCACTAGCCTTGCTTTATAGCTCTCTACCTTTCCATCTACTTCGATATTTTTCTTAAAGATCTACTTGCAATCGATGGGTACAATACCTTGGGCGCATCAACTAGGTTCCAAACCTTATTGGAGTACATTAAATCCATCTTAGAATTCATAGCTTCTTGCCACTTCCCAGAGTCTATAATCATAATAGCCTCCTCATAGGTTTGAGAATCAATATCCTTAACATCCTCTCCTCTAATATATCCCACATTTCTCTCAAGAGGATGGGATACTCTGCCGGACCTATGTAAAGTTAGAACTTGTGTATTAGGTACTTCAACTCTATCATGCTTCCACTGTCTCTGCCAAGAATGTGTTCATTCTCAAGGAACATCGCTCTCTTAGGTACAAAGACCTTTTGGTCCTCGAGATGATAGAAATAATACCCATAATTTTCCTTGGGGTATCCCACGAACTTGCACCGCTCCATTCTTGATTTCAACCTATCAGGGTTGTGTCTTTTAACATGGGCAAGATAGTCCAAAATCTTAACAACCTTAAGATCAGGCTTCTTCCCTTTCCATATCTCATATGGTGTAGACAATACCGTCTTAGTTTGAACTCTGTTCAGAAGGTAAGCTGCGGTCTCTAGGGCATATCCCCAAAATGAGATGGGTAGGTCAGCGAAACTCATCATGGACCTCACCATGTCTAACAGCATATGATTTCTCCTTTCAGACACACCATTGAGCTGAGGTGTATAAGGAGATATCCATTGGGATAATATCCTATGGTCATTGAGGAATTGAGTAAACTCTATACTTAAGTACTCACCTCCTCGATCTGATCGAAAAGTCTTGATGCTCTTTCTAGTCTGGTTCTCCACTTCATTCTTATACTTTCTAAATTTCTCAAAGGTCTTGAACTTGTACTTCATTAAGTACACATATCCATACCTTGAGAAATCATCAGTAAAGGTAATGAAGTAGGAGTAACCACCAATGGCATGAGTTGACATGGGTCCACATACATTACTATGTATGAGTTCCAATAGCTCAATGGCTCTCTCTCCAGTTCCACTAAATGGAGAGTTGGTCAGTTTTCCACGAAGGCAAGGCTCACAAGCTACATATGACTCATAGTCGAATGGATCCAGATATTTAGCCTTTAGCAATTTTTGAATCCTTTTCTCATGGATATGACCTAGTCTACAATGTCACAGGTATGCATTGATCATCTCATCTCATTTCCTCTTAGACACACTTACATTCATGATATGTGGAGTAGTGTCTAGCATAAACAAACCATTATGTAATTTTCCTTTCGTGATGATCTCATCATCTAATAATATCAAACAACCATTGTTCTCAAAAACTAATTTATATCCATTAACTATCAAACATGAAATGGAGATAATATTTTTAATAATAGAAGGAACAAATTAACATGCATCTAATATAGTAATAGCTCCACCAGGCAGATGTAAGGCGACCTCACCAATAGCTACTACAACAACTTTTGATCCATTGCCTATCTTGAGGTCCATCTCGCCTCTCTCCAATCTCTTAGGCCTTGTTAGAACTTGTAACGAATTGCATATATGATAAGCACTACCAGTATCCAATACCCATGTATTATCATAAGAGTCTGACAAATGGAGACTGATCATGAATGTACCTGAAGCTTCTCCAAGCTTCTGTTTCGCCCTCTCTGCAAGGTACTCCTTGCAGTTCCTCTTCTAGTGCCCATCTTTACCATAGTGGAACCATTGACTTTAGTCTTTTGCCGGGTCTTTCTTAGCAACATTTACTTTACCTAATCTGCCCTTGCCCTTGCCCTTGCCCTTCTTAAGGGACTTTTCTGCTTTCCTTTTCTTTCTGGTCTCACTAGTGTAAAGAACTGGCTTCTCCTTTTTGATAGTGCTCTCTGCCTCCCTTAATATATTGAGAAGCTCTGAGAGAGTCACTTCAAGCTTGTTCATATTAAAATTTATTATGAATTGTGAAAAGAAACTTAGTAGGGACTAAAGCACAATGTCCACACATAAGTTATCCTCTAGGACCATTCCTAGACCTATGAGTTTCTCTATCCACTTAATCATCTTTAGGGCATGGTTCTGAACCGGTGTCCCCTCAATCATCCTAGCGCGGAAGAGGCTCTTGGATATCTCATATCGCTGAGTCCTTCTCTATTCCTCAAACAATTTATGGATATGTAGGAGAATGGATCTAGCATCCATCTTTTCATGTTGTCTCTGTAACTCAGGAGTCATAGAGCCCAATATGTAATACTGAGCAAGAGTAGAGTCATTAATGTACTTCACGTAGCAAGCGATCTCATCCTCGCTTGCCCCTTCCTCGGGCATAGGCATCATTGTATCAAGGATGTATACGATTTTCTTCCCCATAAGAACAATTCTCAAGTTGCAGAGTCAATCCGTAATTTAAACTAGTGAGGCGGTTGACATCAAGTATGCCACATAAGGGATTTGAAAGTGACACTTTTTGAAAATAAAGATGCAGTAGAAATGAATAACATACAGATTTTGCAAGAAATAAACAATCAAGATATGAACTTCTTATCTTAATATGCTCCCACTATTTTACTAGCGAGTCACGCAACACCCTTAGCACGTGAAATGGAAGTCTCGGCAGGCTTCTAGTGGGGATCAGGATCCAATCAGTGTCTCAGTGTAACCTCGAGGGACTCAACCAATCACACTAAGCCTGAAAGGTAGGCAACTCTTGTCGACCATAACTCTTTATGATTCTCGTCTTATTTGGCCTCCGAATCACCATGGTCTCGAGGGACTCGACTAACCATTATGCTCAGTTTAGTCAACACCATCATTACAAGATAAGTCTGATTCGATGATATACCCTTAAGGGACTCGACCAAGCATACCATGTCCTTAAGTCACCGGTGACATATCTATGTCATAGGCAAGAAGATAGCGAATCGCGATATAGGTGAGCCTCGAGGGACTCGACCAACTCAACCTACACCGGGAATCAGTTCCCACCTATAACGATGGAAGGCCATGTGGGTCAATCTAATTACCTCACGTTTACCGACTTAATATTGTCAAGAGAGGTGTTTCTATGATTTGGTCTCCTAATATAACATATCACACATATATACATATTTAATATATATCTACATCACATGCAAATATATATACATATCTACTAGGTGTAAAAACAATCACACCAGATGATCATGGACCACAGCCTAATGTGATCAGGCCCGAGCCAGTTGGCCTAATCACTCACATCAAGATCTATGTGTGCAATGATGCATCTCCATGCCCTGTGATCGTCCATCTCGTTCTCGTCGGTTCCGTCGACATCTCGATGCTTCTCCATGCATCGCGATCATCCGTCTCGTGGGTCTCGCTATTGCATCCACGTTCCTGCTGTGCCTCCTCATGTGATTACAACTTAATCATAGACACGCAGGTCGGATAATAAATGAAAAATATAATGGAGGCTCACAGGCCCCAATAATAATAATCATAAGTACACATATCACACAGTCCATAATCATCCGTCCACACATCATACATCACATGTATAAATCATCATCATATAGGACTACTAGATAATAATAAAAATAATAATCAATTAAATCTTTTAATTAATTAATATTTTTAAATCAGAGATATGTAGGGAATTTCTTGAACTGAGGGGCATTTTCATAATTTGGACAAAAGGACAGAAATTAGAATTTCTCAAATTCCCAAGGGCAAAACTATCTTTTGCCCAAAAGGCCAGTGGAGGGCTGTGTAGTGCCCTCGCCTGCGGGCAGCACGCCCGTTGGCAACGCTGCCCCTGCAGGTGGGCACCCCCGCAGGCACCACCGCCTCTATAGGCGATTCTGCCCACGGGGCAGCACCCACAAGCGATGCTACGTCGCCGGGTGGTTGCCCCTACGGGGGGGTTTTGCACACGAGAGCAACGACCAAAGGCGCCATTACCCCGCGACGCCTCTGCCCACAGGCTCAACGACCACAGGCGCTTTTGCACGTGGGCTGCCACCCCGTCGATCGGCTGCTGTAGGCACAGCGCTTGCGCATGTGCCGGCACTGTGCTGCCTGGCTGCGGCTATCGCTGCAGGTGCCTATAGGCACGTAGATCGAGGGCAGCAACTGTTGCTGCCCTTCCTTACTTTTGCGTCAACGATTTTGACGTTAAAAGTTTCTCCAAAAACATAACACACACAGTTCAAAACCAATCTATTGTACGAACAACCTGGCTGTGATACCACTATTAGGTAATCTTGGGGGCGATATCACATGCATAGTGGAAGAACAAGAAAATAAAATCTCCAATTTTCTAAAAAAGATGTTCATTATCGTGCGAAGATTGGTGCGTAAAAAATCCATGAAACAAAATACATATAGAATAGATTGTATTACCCAAGGAGATCATATATCCCTGTTTCCTTAGATCTCTAAGAGAGGGTGAAGGAGGTCAAGAGTCCTCCTCTCTAGCGGTGATCCACGCTGCGACAATGCTTCTCAAAACTCCAGACCTGCTTTAAGGTGGAGAGGGTGAGGAAAATAGGAGAGGCAAGCAAAGGCTCTAGCCTATGAACTACTGAATCCCTCCTATTTATAGAGGTCCCCTTTCAAACCTTAATGGATCCTCCCCTATTGGGTATTAGATCTGCATCCAATTACCTAAGCCTCTTAGATTAGTCGATCTCTATCTAATAATCTCTTATTGGCTCTTATTGGATCTCATCCATAGGATCCAATAATTTAGGAGCTTATTGGATATCCAATAAGATAGGGGCTTCGACGGATATCTCATATCCGAACCTCTACTCATCGCAACACCTACCATATGTGTGTGACCCTCTAGGCCCAGTATCGAGCTGCCCGTGAGTCATACTTATTAGAACTCCTTCTAACTCAGTGAATTATTATCTCCATAATAATTCACTCAACTCATCGACTACGGACTTACTAGGCCACTATGTCGTAGTCCCCAGATGATACAGAGGAGTCCAATCCATTGGACCTATCTGTCCTCAGTTACCGTGTACCTATAGTCCCTCATCCATCTAATATCCCAGAGACCATATATCGGGCATGGTGCTGTCAGACCTATACGGTTTCTACTCAAGTCTTGCTCTAATCGGATTCTCCTAAATAACTCTTTCTCTCTCAATCCGAATGACCCTGGCCAGGGATTTGTCTGAGCAAGAACACATGGGATATTCCTCTCATGACGTCAAGAGTGGATGATCCTCTATCGACACTCAATAGCCCTCGTAAGGTCGACTGCCACTCCTAATGACCGACTATATTAGATTTAGGACATCAAAACCTATAAGTATGATATCAAAGAATGGAGCACTCGTACAGGACATCCTTGGTGTCTCAAGTCTAAGGACCAGATACACCATTGGGACTACAAAATCATTGTCTGATAATGAGGCATTATCAACCATCCAACATTCCGTAAGCGGATCAATCAGTAAACTCATTCTCCAATGAGCACCTGTACTGTATCCCTAGTGTCCCCACATAAGCAGCTATGAGACGAATTGCATCCATCATATGGATATGTATACAGCACACCAGTTTGTCCGATTATCTCGATGTCCCTCTCGAATAACCTATGACCGGGATTATTTAGGATCTATGTTTAAAGGTGAATTAGTCTCATCATCGTGATCTCATCACAATTCGATTCCCATTGTATAGATTCAGGACATCAAAACCTATAAGTATGATATCAAAGAATGGAGCACTCGTACAGGACATCCTTGGTGTCTCAAGTCTAAGGACCAGATACACCATTGGGACTACAAAATCATTGTCTGATAATGAGGCATTATCAACCATCCAACATTCCGTAAGCGGATCAATCAGTAAACTCATTCTCCAATGAGCACCTGTACTGTATCCCTAGTGTCCCCACATAAGCAGCTATGAGACGAATTGCATCCATCATATGGATATGTATACAGCACACCAGTTTGTCCGATTATCTCGATGTCCCTCTCGAATAACCTATGACCGGGATTATTTAGGATCTATGTTTAAAGGTGAATTAGTCTCATCATCGTGATCTCATCACAATTCGATTCCCATTGTATAGATTCAAGGACATCACAATGTATACATACATATATTCAATGGTCAATATAAAGTGATAAATGCCAAAATATAATAAGCAAAAAGATTCTGTGTCAAGTCACATGTGTCATCACTCACGTGATTGGTTTGTAGGGCACATATGACTAGCAATTGCAGCGTAGTAGCCTAGTACGTCCAAAGGCATAATGGTTTGTTTATGCTAGACACTGCTCCACATATCATGAATGTAAGTATGTCCAAGAGAAAATGAGATGAGGTGAACAATGCATACCTGTGGCATTATAAGCTTAATCATATCCATGAGGTAAGGATTCAAAAGTTGCTAAATAATGGATATTTAGATCCATTCGACTATGAGTCATATGCAACTTGCGAGCCTTGCCTTCGTGGAAAAATGACCAATTCTCCATTTAGTCGAACTAGAGAGAGAGCTACTGAGTTGTTGGAACTCATACATAGTGATGTATCTGATCTCATGTCAACTCATGCCATAAGTGGTTACTTCTACTTCATTACTTTTACTAATGATTTCTCAAGGCATGGACATGTGTACTTGATAAAGTATAAGTCTAAGGCCTTCAAGAAATTCAGGGAGTATAAGAATGAAGTAGAGAATCATAATGGAAAGAGTATCAAAACTCTTCGATCAAATCGAGTAGGTGAGTACTTGAGTACAGAGTTCACCCATTTCCTCAAGGACCATAGGATTCTATCCCAGTGGACACCTCCTTATACACCCTAGCTTAATGGTGTATCCTAAAGGAGGAATCACACACTATTAAACATGGTGCAGTCCATGATGAGTTTCGTCGACCTCCCCGTCTCATTAGGGGATATGCCATAGAGACTACAGTTTACCTTCTGAAAAGAATTCCAACTAAGTCAATGGTGTCTACTCTATATAAGATATAGGAAGGAAAGAAGCCCGATCTTAAGATTGTTAAGATTTGGGGCTGTCTTGCCCACGTCAAAAGACACAACCCCGATAAATCGAAATCCATGATGGAATGGTGTATATTCATGAGATATCTCAAGAAAACTAATGAGTATTATTTCTATCATCCCGAGGACCAAAAGGTCTTTGTAGCCAAGGGAGCGGTATTCCTTGAGAAGAAACATATTCTTGGCGGAGACAGTGGGAGCATGATAGAGTTGAGCAAGGTTGGAGAACCTACCTCAAGCACCATTCTACAACTCGAGTCTATTCAGGTACCTAGCATACAAGTTCCAACTTTATGTAGGTCTGGTAGAGTATCTCATCCTCCTGAGAGATATATGAGACATATTAGAGGAGAGGATGTTGATGATATTGATCCTTAGACCTACGAGGAGGCTTTTACGAGTATAGACTCTGGGAAGTAGCAAGAAGCCATGAATTCTAAGATGGATTCCATGTACTCCAACAAGGTTTGGAATCTAGCTGATGCTCCTAAGGGTATTGTACCCATTAGTTGCAAATCAATTTTCAAGAAGAAGATCGGAGTAGATGGAAAGGTAAAGACCTATCAAGCAAGGCTAATGGCTAAGGGGTATCTTCAAAGGCAATATGTTGACTATGATGAAACCTTCTCAACTGTAGTCATGCTAAAATCCATCCGAATTATATTGGCTATTGTAGTACACTATGATTATGAGATCTAGCAGATGGACGTGAAAACTGCATTCCTCAATGGCAACCTCGAGGAGGAGGTGTATATGATACAGCCTTAGGGATTCATATCCAAGGACTGCCCAAATAATGTGTGTAGGTTGCTTAAGTCCATTTATGGACTAAAGCAAGCTTCTTGAAGTTGAAACATAAGATTTAATGAGGCAATCGGATCTTATGACTTTGTTAAGAAGCAAGATGAGCCTTATATATACATAAAGATAAGTGGGAGCGATATCAACTTCTTGGTGTTATATATGGATGACATTCTGATCATTGGGAATGATGTAGGAATGATATCTATAGTAAAGGCTTGGTTATCTAGATACTTCTCCATGAAGGACTTAGGGGAAGCATCCTATATCTTGGGGATTCAGATCTATAGAGATAAATCCAAGAGGATGCTTGTCTTGTCCCAATCTAAGTACATAGACACCATTGTCAAAAGGTTTCACATGAAAAATTCCAAGAGAAGCCTCGTACCAATAATGCTAGTCATATGTGCCTTACAAGCCAATCACGAGAGTGATGACACGTGTGACTTGACACAAAGTCTTTTTACTTATTATATTTTGACATTTTATCACTTATATTGACTATTACATATATGCATGCATATATTGTGATATCCTTGGATCTGTGTAATGGGAATCAAATTGAAATGAGATCATGATAATGAGATTTATTCACTTTTAAACACAGATCCTAAATAATCCCAGTCATAGGTTACTCGAGAGGGACATCGAGATAACCGGACAGACTGATGTGTTGTATACCCATCTATATGATAGATACAGTCAGTCTCATAGCTGCTCGTGTGGGGACACTATGGATACAATACAAGTGCTCATTGGAGAATGAGTTCACTGATTGATTCGCTTACGGAATGCTGAATGATTGATGCGTTATTGTTAGACAGTGATTCCGTAGTTCCAATGGTATATCTAGTCTTTAGACTTGAGATACCAAGGATGTCATGTATGAGTGCTCCACTCTTTGATACCAAATTTATAGGTTTAGATGTCCTAGATCTAGCACAATCGGTCATCGGGAGTGATAGTCAACCTTACGAGGGCTATTGAGTGTCGATAGAAGATCATCCACTCTCAGTGTCAAGAGAGGAATGTCCTATATATTCTTGCTCAGACAAATCTCTAGCCAGGGTTATTTGGATTGAGAGCGAAAGAGTTCTCCAAGAGAATCCGATTAGAGTGAGACTCGAGTAGAAATCATATGGGTCTGACAGCACCATGCCTGGTATACAGTCTCTAGAATATTATATAGATGAGAGACTATATGTATATGGTAATTAAGGACAGACAGGTCTAATAGATTGAATTCCCCTGTATCATTTATAGACTATGGCGTAATAGCCTAGTACGTCCGTAGTCGATAAGTCGAGTGAATTATTATGGAGATAATAATTCAGTGAGCCAGAAGGAGTTCTGATAGCTATGACCTACGGCTAACTCGATATTGGGCCTAGAGGGTCACAAACATATGGTAGGCATAGCAATGAGTAAAGGTTCGGATATGAGATATCCGTCGAAGCCCCTATCTTATTGGATATCCAATAAGCCCTTGAATTATTGGATCCTATAGATAAGATCCAATAAGTACCCATGAAAGATTATTGGATAGAGATCCACTCATCTAAGAGGCTTGGGCAGTTGAATGGAAATCTAATACCCAATATGGCAGGATCCATTAGGGTTAAGTTGATAATGAACCTCTATAAATATGAGGGAATCAATGGTTCATAGGCTAGAGCCTTTTGCTTGCCTCTCCTATTCTCCTCCCCCTCTCCACCTCAAAGAAGGCCATGGAGTTTTGAGGAGCATCGTCGCAGCCCTATTGCATGGATCACTACTAGAGAGGAGGGTGCTTGATCTCCTTCACCCTCTTCTAGAGATCTGTAAGGTTTCAGGATATACGATCTCCCTAGGTAATACAATATATCTCATACGTGGTTTTCTATTTCGTGGATTTTGCACACCAATCTTCGCACGACGATGAACATATCTTTGGGAATTGGGAATTTTATTTTCTATTCTTCCGCTACGCATGCGATGTCACCCCCCAAAATTTTCCAACAGTGGTATTAGAGCCAGGTTGTTCGTGCGAAAGATTGGTTTTGAACTGCATGTGTTATATTTTGGAGAAGCTTTTGACGTCAAAATCATTGACGCAAAAGCGAGAATGGGCAGGGACTATTATTGCCCTCACAGATGGCAGCGTTGCCAGTTGCATTCAGGCTCTTGGCCGATGGTCAACGAGCTGCTACAGTGGCAGCCACCTACATGTGCAAGCATGGCTGCCTGTAGCGGTGTCTGTAGGCACGACGACCACTTGCGCATGGGCATTGTGCCCGCGCGAAAGGGCGGCGCCTGTCGCCGTTGGGCTCACGCACGAGCCACCAGCAGCGATGACAGTGAGCCCCAACGGGCTACGTTGGCCCATTGGAGCAGTAGTGCCCGCAAGGGTGCCCAAACGCAATGGCGACACCGTTTGCAAGCACAACGCCCATGGGCAAGCCGCCCGTAGGCAGGGGCGGTGCCCCCAAGCCCCCCTCCCCCCCCCGCCACAGGGTGGCAACGACCGTAGTAAGCAAGGAGAAGAGAGGGTTAGGGTTGTCTAGCCAAAAGATTATTTTGCCCCTCGAAATTTTAGAAATTCCAAAATCTGTCCTTTAGCCAAATTATGAAAATACCCCTCATAAATCAAAAAATTCTATGCATGTCCTTGATTTCAAAAAATATTAATTAATTAAAATTTTTAATTTATTATTATTTTTATTATTATATAGTAGTCCTACATGATAATGATTTACACATATGATATATGATGTATGGATGGATGATTATGGACCATGTGATGTGTGTACTTGTGATTATTATATTGGGGCCTACGAATCTCCATTTTATTTCTCATTTATTGTCGAGCCTACGTGCCTATGATTAAGTTGTAATCACACGAGGAGGTGCAACGGGAGCATGGACGCGATAGTGGGACCCACAAGATGGATGATCACGATGCATGGAGATGTGTCGAGATGCCAATGGAACTGACGAGGATGAGATGGATGATCACAGGGCATGGAGATGTACCGCTGCACACAAAGATCTTCATGTGAGTGATTAGGCCCACTAGCTTGAGCCTGATCACATTAGGCTATGGTCCATGATCATCTGGTATAATTGCTCATGTGATGTGTGATTATTTATACACATACTAGATATGTATATATATTTGCATACGATATAGATATATATTAAATATGTATGTGTGTGACATGTCATATTAGGAGACCAAATCAAAGAAACCCCTCTCGACAATATTAAGTTGGTAAACGTGAGGCAATTAGATTGACCCACGTGGCCTTCATCAAATCAGACTCATCTTGTAACGATGGTGTTCACTTAACTGAACATCATGGTTGGTTGAGTCCCCAGAGATCATGGTGATTCAGAGGCTGAACAGGATGGGAATCACAAGGAGTTATGATCGACAAAAGTTGCCCACCTTTCGGGCTTAGTGTGATTGGTCAAGTCCCTCGAGGTTACACTAAGATGCTGATTGGATCCTGATCCCCACTAGAAATCTACTGGAGACTTTTGGTTTATGTGATAAGGGTGTCACTTGACTCGCTAGTAAAATAGTGGGAGCATATTAAGATAGAAGTTTATATCTTGATTGTTTATTTTTTATAAAATATGCATGTTATTTATTTCTGCTACATCTTTATTTATGTCACTTTCAAATCCCTTACATGGCATACTTGATGTCAACTGCCTCATTGGTCCAAATTATACAATTGGCTCCACAACTTGAGAATTATTCTCATGGCGGAGAAAATCACATACGTCCTTGATACAGTGATACCTATGCCCGAGGAAGGGGCAAGCGAGGATGAGATTACTCGCTACATGAAGTACATTGATGACCCACTCTTACTTAGTGTTACATGTTAGGCTTCATGACTCCTGAGTTACAAAGACAACATGAAAAAATAGATATCATATCCATTCTTCTACATGTCCACAAACTGTTTATGGAATAGGGAATGACTCAACGATATGAGATATCCAAGAGCCTCTTTCATGCTAAGATGACTGAGGGGACACTGGTTCAAAACCATGTCCTAAAGATGATTGAGTGGATAGAGAAACTCACAAGCAGAGGAATGGTCCTAGAAGATAACCTATGTGTGGATCTTGTGCTTTAGTCCCTACCAGATTCCTTTTCATAGTTCATAATGAATTTTAATATGAACAAGCTTAAGGTGACTCTCCCGGAGCTCCTCAATATGTTGAGGGAGGTAGAGAGCACTATCAAGAAAGAGAAGCTAGTTCTCTACATTGGTAAGACCAGAAAGAAAAGGAAAGCAGAAAAGTCCCTTAAGAAGGGCAAGGCAAGGGCAGACCAGGTAAAGCAAAGGTTGCTAAGAAAGACTCGGCAAATGACAAAGACCAATGCTTCCACTGCAAAAAAGATGGGCATTGGAAGAGGAACTGCAAAGAGTACCTTGTAGAGAGGGCAAAACAGAAGCTTGGAGAAGCTTCAAGTACATTCATAATCAGTCTCCATTTGTCAAATTCTTATGAAAACATATGGGTATTAGATACCGATAGTGCTTATCATATTTGCAATTCATTGTAGATTCTAGCAAGGCCTAGGAGATTGGCGACAGAAGAGATGGACCTCAAGATGGGTAATGGACCAAAAGTTGTTGTAGTAACTGTTAGCGAGGTCACCCTACATCTGCCTGGTGGAGCTATTATTGCATTGGATACATATTATTTTGTTCCTTCTATTATTAAAAATATTATTTCCATTTCATATTTGACAATTAGTGGATATAAATTATTTTTTAAGAATAATAGTTGTTCAATATTATTAGATGACGAGATCATCACGAGAGGAGCATTGCATAATTGTTTGTTTATACTAGATATTACTCCATATATCATAAATGTAAATGTGTCTAAGAGGAAACGAGATGAGGTGAATAGTGCATACCTATGGTATTGTAGGCTAGGTCACATCCATGAGAAAATGATTCAAAAGTTGCTAAAGGATGAATATCTAGATCCATTCGACTATGAGTCATATGCAACTTACGAGCCTTACCTTCATGGAAAACTGACCAACTCTCCATTTAGTAGAACTGGAGAAAGAGCAACTAAGCTATTGGAACTCATACACAGTGATATATGGACCCATGTCAACTCATGCAATTGGTGGAAAGAGTATAATAATGAAGTGGAGAACCAGACTGGAAAGAGTATCAAGACTCTTCGATCAGATCGAGGAGGTGAGTACTTAAGTACAGAGTTTACCTAGTTCTTCAAGGACTATGTGATTATACCCCAATGGACACCTTCTTATACACCTTAGCTCAATGGTGTATCTGAAAGGATGAATCGTACGTTATTAGACATGGTACTGTCCATGATGAGTTTCGCTGACCTACCCATCTCATTCTGAGGATATACCCTAGAGACTGCAACTTACCTTCTGAACAGAGTTCCAACTAAGTCGGTAGTATCTACACTATATGAGATATGGAAAGGGAAGAAGCTTAATCTTAAGGTTATTAATATTTGGTGCTGCCCTACCCATGTTAAAAGACACAACCCCGATAAGTTGGAATCGAGGACGGAGCGGTGCAAGTTTGTGGGATACCCAAAGAAAACTTAAGGGTATTGTTTCTATCATCTTGAGGACCAAAATGTTTTTATAGCCAAAAGAGCGGTGTTCCTTGAGAAGGAACACATTCTTGGCAGAGACAATGAGAGCATGATAGAGTTGAGCAAGGTTGGAGAACCTAGCTCAAGCACCACTTTACAGCCCGAGTCTGTTCAGGTACTTAATACATAAGTTCCAACTTTACATAGGTCCGGTAGAGTATCCCATCCTCTTGAGAGATATGTGGGACATATTGGAGGAGAGGATATTGAGGATATTGATCCTCAAACCTACGAGGAGGCTATTATGAGTATAGACTTCGGGAAGTGGCAAGAAACCATGAATTCTGATATAGATTTATGTACTCCAATAAGGTTTGGAACCTAGTTGATGCGCCCGAGGGTATTGGACCCATCAGTTGTAAGTGGATCTTTAAGAAAAAGATCAGAGTAGATGGAAAGGTAGAGATCTATAAAGCAAGACTAGTGGCTAAGGGGTATCGTCAAAGACAATGTGTTGACTATGACGAAACCTTCTCACCCATAGCCATGCTAAAATCCATCATAATTCTATTGGCTATTGCAACACACTATGATTATGAGATCTAGTAGATGGACGTGAAAACTGCATTCCTCAATGGTAACCTCAAGGAGGAGATATATATGATATAGCCCGAGGGATTCGTGTCCAAAGACTGCCCATATAAGATGTGCAGGTTGCTTAGATCCATTTATGGCCTAAAACAAGCTTCCCGAAGTTGGTACATAAGATTTGCTAAGGCAATCAGATCTTATGACTTCATTAAGAACGAAGATGAGTCTTGTGTATACAAGAAGGTAAGTGAGAGCGTAATCACCTTCTTGGTGTTATATGTGGATGACATCCTAATCATTGGGAATGATGTAGGAATGCAATCCACAGTAAATGCTTGGTTATCTAGACACTTCTCTATGAAAGACTTAGGGGAAACTTCCTATATCTTGGGACTCAGATCTATAGAGATAGATCCAAGAGAATACTTGGCTTGTCCTAGTCCAGGTACATAGACACTATTATCAAAAGGTTTGGCATAAAAAAATCCAAGAGAGGTCTCATATTGATAAGACATAGGATATCACTTTCTAGGAATATGTCCCTAAAGACTCTTAAAGAAAAGGCGAACATGAATAGGATACCCTATGCCTCAGCGATAGGGTCTATCATGTATGTCATGCTATGTACTAGGCATGATATAGTGCATGCTCTGAGTGTCACGAGCAGGTATCAAGCAGATCTAAGCTTGGAGCACTGAAAAGTAGTAAAATATATCCTTAAGTACTTGAGAAGAACTAAGGATCTTTTACTAGTATATGGAGGTAATAGCCTCAGGGTTGAAGGCTACATGAACTCAAGTTTTCAATCCAATGTCGATGATAGTAAGTCAAATTTGGGGTATGTGTACACCTTAAATTGAGGAGCAATATACTGGAAGAGTTCTAAATAAGATACTACTACTGACTCGACCATAGAGGCAGAGTACATTACTACAACAGAGGCAGCAAAAGAGGGAGTTTGGATGAAGAAGTTTATCACAGATCTGGGAGTCATGCTAAGCAACGAGAAGCCAATTCCCTTATACTGCGACAACAATAGGGCGATTGCTCAAATGAATAAACCCAAGTCTCATTAGAAATGTTCTGAGGAGGTTCCACTTAATCAGAGAGATTGTGACCCGAGGATATATAGCAATGGAAAGAGTTCCATCCAAATATAACATTGCACATCCATTGACAAAGTCGTTGTCTCATATTGTCTTTAAGTATCATAGAGGTTTGATGGGGATCAGACACATAAGTGATTGGCTTTAGGTCAAGTGGGAGATTGCTAATCATATATGCCCTGTAAGCCAATTACGTGAGTGATGACATGTGTGACTTGACACAGTCTTTTTGCTTATTATATTTTGGTATTTTATCACATTATATTGACTATTCCATATATGCACGTATATATTGTGATGTCCTTGGATCTGTGCAATGGGAATCGAATCGTGATGAGATCACAATAATGAGATCAATTCGCCTTTAAACATAGATCTTAAATAATTTCGGTTATAGGTTACTTGAGAGGAACATCAAGATAACCGGATAGAGTGGTGTGTTGTATACTCATCCATATGATGGATGCAGCTAGTCTCATAGCTGCTCGTGTGGAGACACTAGGGATACAATACATGTGCTCATTAGAGAATGAGTTCACTGATTGATTCGCTTATGAAATGTTGAATGGTTGATGATGCCTTATTGTTAGACAGCAATTTCGTAGTCCCAGTGGTGTATCTAGTCCTTAGACTTAAGATATCAAGGATATTCTATATGAGTGCTCCACTCTTTGATACTAGACTTATAGGTTTGGATGTCCCAGATCCAATATAGCCGGTCATCGGGAGTGGCAGTTAACCTTATGAGGGCTATTGAGTGCCGATAGAGGATCATCCACTCTCGATGTCATAAGAGGAATGTCCCATGTGTTCTTACTCAAACAAATCCTTGGCTAGGGTCATTCGAATTGAGAGAGAAAGAGTTCTCTAGGAGAATCCGATTAAAGTGAGACTCGAGTAGAAACCGTATGGGTCTGATAACACCATACCTGGTATATGGTCTTTAGGATATTAGATAGGTGAGGGACTATAGATACACGGTAACTAAGGATAGACAAGTCCAATGGATTTGATTCCCCTGTATTGTTTGGGGACTGTGGCGTAGTGTCCTAGTATGTTCGTAATCGATAAGTCAAGTGAATTATTATGGAGATAATAATTCATTGAACCAGAAGGAGTTTTGACAGGTATGACTCATAGCCAGCTTGATATTGGACTTAGAGAGTCACACACATATGGTAAGCATTACGATGAGTAGAGGTTCATATATGAGATATCCGTTGGAGTCCCTATCTTATTAGATATCTAATAAGCCCTTGAATTATTGGATCCTATGGATAAGATCCAATAAGTACCCATGAGAGATTATTAGATAGAGATCCACTAATCTAATAGGCTTGGGTAGTTGGATGGAGATCCAATACCCAGTAGGACAGGATCCATTAGGGTTAAATTGATAGGGGACCTTTATAAATAGGAGAAAATTAGTGGTTCATAGGCTAGAGCCTTTTGCTTACCTCTCATTTCTCCTCCCCCTCTCCAACTCAAAGAAGGCCATGGAGTTTTGAGGAGCATCGTCGCAGTCTTATTGTGTGGATCACCACTCGAGAGGAGGGCACTTGACTTTCTTCACTCTCTCCTAGAGATTTGCAGGGATTCATGGATATATGATCTCCCTAGGTAATATAATCTATCTCACACATGGTTTTCTATTTCATGGATTTTGTGCACCAATGTTCACACGATGACGAACATATCTTTGGGAATTGGAGATTTTATTTCTGTTATTCCGCTACGCATGTGATGTCGCCCCCCCCAAGATTTCCCAACATATGAGACATGACATATCGCTTTCTAGGAGTATGTCCCCAAAGACTTCTAAAGAAAGGCCAAACGTAGATAGGATACCCTATACCTCAGTGATAGAGTCTATCATATATGATATGCTATGTATCAGGCCTGATATAGCATATGTTTTAAGTGTCTCGAGCAGGTATCAGACGGATCCAGACTTGGAGCACTAGAAAGTAGTAAAGTGCATATTTAAGTACTTGAGAAGGACTAAGGATCTTTTAGTGGTATATAGAGGTAGTAGCCTAAGGGTTGAAGGCTATATGGACTCGAGTTTCTAGTCCGATGTCGATGATGTTAGGATCAAGAGCTCGCTAAAAGGGGAGGTGAATTAGTGCAGCGGTAAAAGTTACGTCGGTTCAAAATGATTTTCGTACGATAAAATCTGATTTCGACGTAAAATCATTTTCGGAAACTTAACTTGAAAGCGAGTTCGTAAAGGAGTGCAGCAAAAGTAATAAGGAAGTAAAGCACATATGGAGGTTTGCAGTAAGGTAAATAGCATATGGAGGTTTGCAGTAAGGTAAATAGCAATAAGTAAATGCAAATCAAGATTTAGAGTAGTTCGGTCAATCTTGACCTACATCCACTTTTGGCTTCCTCCTCCGATGAGGTCACCGATGTCCACTAGAGGCCTTCCTTCAATAGGCGAAGAAGACCAATCACCTTTTACACCCCTCTTCTCCTTTTACTGGGTTTAGGAGACAACCCTTACAAGCACTTACACTCCTCTCTTATAGATTTCTAACACTTAGAGTAGAGGAGGGAAATCTAAAGAGATTGCAGCAGCGTTTCTTTACTTTTAAACTCTCTATGCTTGTATGCTTTAACCAGGGATGGGAGGAGTATTTATAGGCTTCAAGTTGATTCAAACTTGGAGCCTAACCTAAATCTTTCCCATCCCGGGTTCCCCCGGTATGGGCGGTACCACCGCCCAGTGTTAGTTTGACTGACACTGTCCTGGGCGGTACCATCGCCTAGGTTTGTGGTACCACCGCCCAGACTGGCGGTACCACCGCCTAACATAGTCTTAAAGACTGTGTTACGACGGTGAGACTTCTTTGTGCACTGTTTGGGCTTCTTGTTGGGCCCAACACAGTTCTTACATGGGCCTAGCTGACCCCTAATTGGGTTGGCCCAAATCCAAGCCCAATTACGTGATAACTATGAAATCCTAAGACATTTGCTAAGCTAAACAAGTCCCTATGTTTATTCTTCCAGCGAGCTTCCAACGAACATCTGATGAATCCTCAACGATGCTCCAGCGGACTCCCGGCATACTCTTGGACTTCACGACGATCTTCTTGGTGATTTCTGACGAGCTTCTCTAGCAAGCTCCGAGACTTCTTGGCTGGTTCCTCCAGAACTTCCGACGAACGTCCGAACTTCCGACGAACTCTCGAACTCCCAATGTGATCGCGTCCTTGACTTCGGGACTTCATTTTGCTTCATGCCTTGCTATCATAGTTAATCCTACACATGTAAAACGTACTTCGATCTAGACAATTAATACTAAGCATTAATCACGTTGTCCGGTCATGTCATTGGCCTCTCGACGCTTCATCCAATTCTTCGGCACATCGTCCTCTCTTGCGGCCTATTGCCCAATCGGCCAGTTGACTCAACAACTCTGATATTCCTGGCGCAATGTCCGCTCTTCTTGGCTCGATACCCAAATCCATGACCTAAAGCCTTCTGTCGATACGTCGATCGATCCACTGGCCCGACGTCCAATATTCTAACATGTTATCCTCCGGCACAACATGATTTTCCTGCTTTAATTATCTCATCCTGATCGAAGCATCCTGCATCACTCAAAACGCAGATTAAATCATAAACACATATCAAGTGGTTTCATCATCAAAATCCGAGATTCAAGAGATGATGACAAGTCTAATTTGGGGTATGTGTTCACCCTGAATAGAGGAGCAATATGTTGGAAGAGTTTCAAGCAAGATGCTACTGCTGACTAGACCATAGTGGCAGAGTACATTGCCGTAGTAGAGGCAGCAAAGAAGGGAGTCTAGATGAAGAAGTTCATCATAGATTTTGGGAGTCGTGTCAAACAACAAGGAGCCGATTCCCTAACATTGCGACAACTATGAGGAGATTGCTTAAATAAGGGAACTTGAGTCTCATCAGAAGTGTTCTGAGGAGGTTCCAGTTTATTAGAGAGATCGTGGCCGAAGAAGATATAGTAGTGGAAAGAGTTCCATTCGAAGATAACATCATAGTTCCATTGATAAAGCCATTGTCTTAGATTATCTTTAAACATCCTAAGGGTCTGATGGGGATTAGACACATAAGTGATTAACTTTAGGTTAAGTAGGAGATTGCTAGTCATAGGTGTCCTGCAAACCTATCACGTGAGTGATGCAAGTGTGATATGACATGCATTCTTTTTGCTTATTATATTTTGATATTTTATCACTTTATATTACTTGTTGCATATATGCATATATATATTATGATGTCCATGGATCTGTGCAATAAGAATCAGATCATGTTGAGATCACGATAATGAGATCGATTCACCTTTAAACATAAACCCTAAATAATCATAGTCATAGGTTACTCGAAAGGGACACCAAGATAACCAGATAGATTGGTGTACTGTATACCCATCCATATGATGGAGGCAGCTGGTCTCATAGCTGCTCGTGTGGGGACACTAAGGATACAGTGCAGGTGCTCATTGGAGAATGAGTTCACTAATTGATCCACTCACAAAATACTAGATAGTTGATAATGCCTTATTGTCATACAATGATTCCGTAATTCCAATAGTGTATCTGGTCCTAAGACTTGAGACACCAAGGATGTCCTATATGAGTACTCCACTCTTTGATACCGGATTTATAGGTTTGGAAGTTCCAAATCTAGTACAGTCGATTATTGAGAGTGGCAGCCAACCTTATGAGGGCTATTGAGTGTCAATAGAGGATCATCCACTCTCGGTATTATGAGAGGAATATCCTATGTGTTCTTGCTCAAACAAATCCTTAGCCAAGGTCTTTCGGATTAAGCGAGAAAGAGTTCTTTGGGAGAATCCAATTAGAGTGAGACTCGAGGAGAAACCATATAGGCATGACAGCACCATGCCCGCTATATGGTCTTTGGGATATTAGATGAATGAGAGACTATAGATACACGGTAACTGAGGATAGATAGGTCCAAAGGATTGGATTCCCCTGTATCGTCTGGGCACTACGACGTAGTGGCTCAATACGTCCATAATCGATGAGTCAAGTGAATTATTATGGAGATAACAATTCACTAAAACAAAAGGAGTTTTGACAGGTATGACTCACAACCAGTTTGATATTGGGCTTAGAGGGTCACACACGTATGGTAGGTGTTGCGACGAGTAGAGGTTCAGATATGAGATATCCGTTGGAGCCTCTATCTTATTGGATATCCAATAAGCCATTAAATTATTGGATCCCATTGATGAGATCCAATAAGAGCTAATAATAGATTATTAGATAGAAACTCACTAATCTAAGAGGTTTGGGTAATTAGATGGAGATCCAATACCCGATAGGGTGGGATCCATTAGGGGTAACTAGAAGCCTTTATAAATTGGAGGGAACTAAAGGCCCATAGGTTGGGGCTTCTTAGTAGCCACCTCTTATTCTCCTCTCCCCTTCTCCTCCTTAAATAGCAGGCTTGGAGATTTGAGGAGCATCGTTGTAGCCCTACTATGTGGATCACCACTAGAGAGGAGGACACTTGACCTCCTTCATCCACTCCTATAGATTTGTAAGGATTCAAAGATATACAATCTCCCTATGTAACATAATCTTTAATATACGCAGTTTTCTATTTCATGGATTTTGCACACCAATCTTCGCATGACGACGAACATATATTTGAGAATTGGGGATTTTGTTTTTATATTCTTTCACTACACATGTGATATCGCTCCCCTAAGATTTCCCAACAAATAGAACATCCACCTCATGATATATTGTCTTCCTTGGAGCTATTCTAATCAGTTAGAGTTCTAAGAAGCACAAAACAATCGCACGGTCTACAACTGAAGTTGAATATCATGCTATTGCTATCATTGTTGTTGAATTCAATTAGGTCACAAATCTCCTCAAGGAACTCAACATCAACTCTACCTTTACTCCTAAAATATATTGTGATAATGTTGGAGCTACCTACTTATATGTCAATCTAGTATTTCACTCACGTATGGAACACATTGTCATTTACTTCCACTTCATACGAGATCAAGTTGTCAAATATCAACTGTCTCTCACATACATATGACTGATCAACTAGTAGACTCACTCATGAAGCCTCTCGTCTGTAAACTATTTTTGTTGCATTGGTCTAAGATCAGTATCCTTGACAATAACTCAATCTTGTGGGGGCATGATAACAAATGAGATTTCTCCAACTACACGAGGAAATTGTTAGGAAAGCAGTCGGCACTAAAAGAGGGGGTGAATTAGTACAACAGTAAAATAACATTGGTTTTGAGAAAGCTTTTCGTACATTCGATGAAAACTGATTTCGTAAAGATTGCTTGAAAGCGTATGGAAGAGTATAAGGTAGTTGAGCAATGAGCAAGTAAGATGATTTACAGTAAATGTAAATTGCTCAAAAGTAAATGCAAACCGAGTTTATAGTGGTTCGATCATCGTGACCTACATCCACTCCGTCGATTCCTCTTCCATTGAGGCCACCGGCATCCACTATCGATCTTCCTTTAATAAACAAAGATCAACCTGCTTCTTACACCTCTCTTCTCCTTTTCATAGGTTTAGGAGATAACCTTTATAAGCATTCACTCCTCTTTCAAACTATTCTAACACTTAGACTAGAAAAAGAGGATTCTCACAAGAGATTACAATAGTGTTTTTCCCTTTTTAAATTCTCTGTGCTTATGTATGTTAACCAAGGATGAGAGGGGTATTTATAGGCCTCAAGTTGATTCAAATTTAGAGTCTAAAAATTTCTCATTCCGGGTTTCCTAGGTACTAGCGGTACCACTACCTGTGCTGGGCGGTACCATCGCTTGGGAGGTTGTGCTGGGCTTGTTGCGTACCACCACCTGACACAGTCTTGGAGACTGTGTCATGACGATGTCATCTCTTAGGTCACTATTTGGGCCTTCCACTTGGCCCAATATAGCCCAAACTTGGGTCACTGAATGGGCCTTTCTCTTAGCCCAAAATAACTCTATTTTGAGCCTAATTGGCCCCTAATTGAGTTGGTATAATTACATTCTAAACCGACTCAGAGTCTAAAACCTAACTCGATCTAGGCAAATTATTACAAGCACTAATCATGTGTTGTCCGACATGTCATTGGTTCTTCCAGCGCTTCGTCCAGTCCTTCGATGCATCGTCCTCTTTTGCGGCTTTTGCCCAATCGACATGTTGACCTCTGTAACTCCGATCTCCTTGGCGCAATGTCCACTCTACTAGGCCCGATGCCCGAATTCTCGGCCCGAAGCCTTCTGCCGACACGTCGACCGTTCCTCCGACCCGACGTCCAATATTCTGACATGTTCGCTCTAGCCCAACGTCTGATTCCTCCTGCTTTAATAAATTTACCTCTCCTGATCGACGTTAGCCCTATGTCACTCAAACATTTATTAGAACAATACTACAATTGGTTTCACCATCAGATTCAACAAAAATCTCATTAGTGAAAATCCTCTCTTCCAAACATATATAAATAGATATTGTACCAAACTAATTGACATATGCTTCTACATTTCACTCCATCAACTACATCTTCTATGGTTGATTTAATTGAACTTGTTATTGATTTTTTAGCAGCTTCTGATCCTGATCTTAACTCTCCACTTGAAGTCATAATTGAATTTAATCATCTATCTCTCTCTTACTCTGGTTACCAGATTCTACGCAAGACTCGAACTCACTAACGCTTTACGCAGTAAAGCCTTGCGCTAATGGAGCTCTTGTTGATTCTTGAACTACAGATTCTATGCTTCTAATCCAATTGATTCTCTTTCTTCTGCTTCTTCTCCGGCTTCTGCTTCATCTGATCCCGATCAACCTGTTCTCTTAGTGCCAACCTTTACTGTTGATGCTGCTAATGCTGATCTACCTATTACCACTCACTTTCCTTTCTTTTCATCTACAGTTGAATCTGGCTCTACTCTACCTAACCTAACTACGGATTCTTGAACTGCTTTTGATCCTACTGCTCGAACAGGAACTCTACTTGAAATTGCTTCTGATCCCGCTTCCTCACCTGCTCCATCTTCTTCTCCAGGTAGTGATCTTTCTCCTTCTTATGATCCTACTAATTATGTTATTGCAACACTTGAACAGAACCTTTCAACTGCATCTTATCTTATAGACTTAACAGATGAAACTCAGGATTCAACAAGAACAGGGCATTCTGCTGCTTCTGATCTTTCAATTGCTCTAACGGCTTCCTTTGGCACTACTTCCTCACCAGATACTGATTCTAATCCTACTTCAGATTTAGCTCTTGATCCTGCATCGTATTCTTTTTACAATGAAACAAGAACAAAAAGATACTCGTCTAATGTATACAGCGTTGAAGAAGTTAGGGCAAATAAAGCTTTCACGCCAGATTGAAAGTACAGAAGATCAAATTGCAATGCATGGATTTCTTTTATTATAGAAACTCCCAAAAACAGGACTTAGCTAATAACTCGTACTAATGCATTAAGTAGAACTCCCAAAAATAGGTCTCATGATACCCTACTCTTAGTTTCATCCATACCCTATGGGCATGACTAAGGTAGGATGTTACATTTCTATATCCTCATTACTACTATCGACATGAATACAGTAGAAATAGTCAACCTAGAATCCAACATTATTATGGATGATATCTAATTTTGAGTTTCTCATATGTGCTAAAGTCACTTAAAGTAGTCAGCCTTTTCAATCTGTGCATCCAGTTGTTAATTTCTCATGATGATGAAAAAAGAGACTGAGGACGTAGCAAAAGTCATTTCTACCTATTTATTCAAGTAGCTTGTGCAGATGAAAAATTAAAATATAATGATCTGACTGTCTTTTGTGCTTTCTAAGGAATTAGCAAGAAAAAGAAAAAGAGATATTTTGTGCCTTCTCTCTGTACTCTATAAAGGAGGAGTTAATTTGCTTTGGGATGATCCACATGGATGATGCTACCTTCAAATCCTCTTCTAATGAGTTCTCTTTTATTTGGTGGGTTCAATCGGCTCCTGTGCATCTCATAAATCATCTTCTACTTAGTAGATCATGTAGCTTTGTAAGCATCTTTCTTTATCACAATGGTTATCTGCATGGTGGCTCGGTGTATTAGTTTTAGTGTTTTATGGTGTGTTTGGCTACTTCTATTACACAATTTCATTCCCTCTTTTTTCTAACTAAATATTCTTATTTAGTGTTATAGATTTGTAACATGTTGTACCTGAAACTTGATATTGTCTTTTAGAAGCTTGTATAGATAGTTGTTGACGATTCAGATGTTGTTACATGTTTTAATTTTCTCTGGACAATTATCCATGCAGAGATACTATAGAATCTCCTTGTGATGTGTTTATAATTGGCTATATCAGATGTCCAGTATGCTAATATTCCTGATGGTCACTCATTTCTTGGTGTTCCCCGATACCATCGCCATAGCGTCCTGGTTTTACAGAGAGCAGTAAGTAACTGAAACGATCACAAGGATCTCCAATTCTTAATGAACTTTGGGGATATTGGACAAGTCAATGAGCACCGTATAGAAAGTCATAATATGCACAGGGTCACCCAAAACACATTGTTTGGTAGCTAAGCGTATCTTGAAGGTGAAGAACCCTAATATGCTGATAAGAGCAGCTCAGATGCCATGATAAGCCTTAAAAGAAGATTCTTAATGTTCAATGCGGCTGTTGGGAAGAAACAGTCGCTTTATATGCTGTCATCTTCCACCAAGAATGAACATAAGGTAATAATTATATACTGTCATCTTCCTTTGCACCCGGAAGCAGCATCACCTGAGGCACTCTTGTGGAACTATGAAGAGGTATTGGATGCAGTAGAGGCTTGCTTTGCTGGTCATGACCACAAAGGTGGTTTCAAAATCAATTCCCATGGTATTCATCATCGTGTTTTTGAGGCTGCTTTAGAGTGCTCAAATGCATATGGGTATATCGATGTTTATCATGACGAACTATGTCTTTTAGGTACTGACAGAATGATGAGCACCGAGTTGGTCTTCTGCTGATCAGGAACGAGCAAAACAGTAAGCATCATATAGTTTATAGTACATAGAACACACAGTTTTACTTTTAGGATGACATATACTGATTTTTTTCTTTTGAACATTTACTGAATTTTGCTCATTAACAAGATGCACACTGTGATACATCCCTATTTCTTTGGGAATTCATCTGTTCTTAGGTAGTCGTTTAGTCATATAATTTTACTTATGCTGTTTTAATATACCCTTTTTTTGTCTTTGGAACCATGACTGGAACTGTTAATGGTTTATTAGGAAATAACTAAGAAATCATGGACAGCCTAGTGTTGTGATTCACAGGAGAGATCTAATGGTTGATTAGTAGGCATACTATCTGTTGATGTCGATAATTATACTTGTAGCTTGAATTATAAGGTGAGGATCTTAATGAAAACTCGACTCGGAGGAGTACAAAAACTTGTATCGTTTTGTGGTTAAAAAAATATTCTCAAAATAAAAAATGATTCGAAAAATGTCTTCATCAGATTTATGCTAATATATCGTTGGTTTGTTTTGTTATGCTCGAACAAGTTAGACCGAGGGTTTAGATTAAGTTCATTGCGCATGAAACAAAGGATCATGTTGTATAATGGTTACCAATCAGGGATACACTTGGGTCTCACTTATGCTAATCATTAAAATACTACTTAGAAACTGTTCTCACAATGGATTAATTTTATATAGATTTTTATAATTTTAATTTGGTGGTAAACAATCTTTGTTGAGTTGGCGTCCTCCGTCTATCTCAAATCTGATGTATTAGTTCCAAATATATCTATCTTGAATTAAATGCAAGAACTGTGTTTATGTCCTCATTAGCGGCTACGTTTGACTCTGAGAATTCATCTTTGGCTGCAATTTGAAGTTATATTAGTCTCTCTAAAAGTCAACAACATGACAAAAAGAACGCAAAAGAAATCCAAGCACAGGATTGCTTTTTGGGCGATCCAATCCCCCCAACATCATATACCGATTAACAGCCACATCAGTAGCACTTTATAACCTTTCACAAAGCCTTTTCGGTATGCATTTGACAAGGAAACGCAGACCATTCCTAATCAAACACTTGCTGGTCAAAGCGTGTGAATGTGATAGCGCCTCCATTGGTCCTAACAATCTATAATAACAAGAGAAGCTGTCCGCGTGACAGCGTGAAGAGTCAACGGCGGAACCAAAAGTCGTACTTCGGACCGTAGTAGTGGTACTAGTAGCGGCAAAATCCATAGTCAAACGGCGCAACGTGAGGAGAGAGCGCACAACTCTGCGATGGGTGATGAGAATTGAGGAGCGAGCCCTTCTCACTTGTTCACAAGAGCTATATGTGGATCTCTCTCTGCGTAGCACTCGTGTGTTGTCATACTACGTTGTAAGCCCGCTGACTACGGCTGCGCCCGCGTCTTCGTTTTCCGGATTTGCCACCACATTTCCTCCACCGCCGTCCGCTTTCAAAGATTAGGCCTGCACGTCCATTCTACATATATTAACCAAACGAGGAAGAGGAGGAAAAGGGGCCCGAATCTAGCTATATATACATCTCTGTCATTCTCTCTCTTTGTCTCTCGTCTGTATGCGACCATGTTTGCTTCTCTCCGGAGCACATCTTTGCTTCTGCTGCTGCTGCTGCAGCTTGCGGCAGCCCGGCGCTCGACGATGTTTCATGACTCGGTGGCCTCCGCCGAGAGGATCGACAAGATGGAGCTGCTGCAGGCTTTGCCGAAAGGACCCGTTGCTCGGTCGGGGCCGTCGACCTGCACGCACAGCACCGCTCGCCGCGGGGCGCGCAAGTGCCCGCTGAAGCGGAACCGAGTCGACGTGTCTCTCGCTGCCGTGCGCCGTAAAGTCACGCCATCTCCTTCGCCATTATAGGACCTCTTTATCAATGCTGCTTTGAAGAATGCCTGACATTTCTTCGTTCTTTCTTTTTCCTCTTTTCGGCCCTCATTTGTTGGAATGGTGAGTTAACTATACATGTTGTGAGTGAAGACTTCAGTGGTGATGGAGAAGATGGAGTGGTGTTGCGCATTTGGTCGCAATAAAAAATTCGTAGAAAACTGCTACTGTTTGTTTGGAAACGTAACCCAATTATCAACGAATTGTTTTTTGGTTTTCATTTTTGGGTGAATTTTCAAACAAAAAAATAATAATCATTTTGAAGGTTTTTCTCGAGAAACGCCTTCAATTTTCCGAATTCTTAAACAGCATCTTATTTTCCCTATTACTTTCCCTCCCTAACCAATTTTTTTACACTGCATTATAATATTTTTAATAATACCAAGAAAATTGTATTACATTTTTTGTATACTACATTATAGTGTTTTAATACTGCAAGACAAAAATATTATGTTTTGTGACGCGTTATAATGTTTTGTACTGTATTATAATGATTTACAATATTACTAAAAACACTGTAACGCAATGTAAGCATAATGATTTTTCAAAGTTTATACAAAAAAAATACTGTATTATAATATTTTTATACTGCGTTACAAAATTCAAAAGGAAGCTTTCTGTGACAATTCGTCTTTCATTTTTCTAAAAAGTCTAAAAGAAAATTCCTTTAGATATTTTGGCAGATTTATCCAAAAGAAAATGAATTGTTCCAAACTTGTCTTGGAACTTCTAGACAAAAAACAATTATTTTATTTTATTTTATTTTTCCAATGAGGTAAATAAATGGTCCATTTTAAACCAAAATCGTAGACACAATCTCAAATCAGCCTGCATGCCTCTTTTGATCATAAACATATTAAGACATTTTGCTAGTTAAGTCTAAAAAGGGCAATGTGGAATCCATAAAACTCACACGGGACAGAAAGGAACAGCTTATTAGCTCTCAAATAATATGGTCACAGCCGCAGTATTACAACGATATGGATGATTCCGCATCCATCAACAAAACAGAAGCAGCAGAAACTGCTCGAAAGGGAGACTACATATTCCTCTTAAGAGGTCTCACATTACAAACATGCATCTACAAAACTGATTAGGTATACGGTAATAAGGAAAACTAGAGAGTTTGTTTGGGCTGGCAGAGGGAATTGCTCAGATCTTTTCGTTTGTACCAATGAATTCCAGAATGGCCAAAAAAAACTAAGCTGTGAGCTTCTGTGAAGTAGCAGTGTCCATGTGCTGGAGATGTAGCGCCGCTAAAAGCCCCTGCCAGGTTTCACCTGGGCCACCGGTCACTTGGACATCCAAAAGCTTCTTCTGCTTCGTATAGTATTCCTCCAACTGCTTGATCTGTAAAAAACATTATGGTTGTTAAGAGTCTACTGGACATATAAATTTGCATATATCATATCTTGTCAGAAGAATGCAAAAATCTGGTTCACAAAAAAGCATTTGCTGCAACATTTAATAAACAGATACATGCACAACATGATGGAAGCAAATTTGCATGTTTAGTTGTGAATGGGTCACCATAAGAGCTAAGTTGGGAATGGATTCATAATTTTCACTATAACTGGTTAGAAGGCAGAGGTGGAATCAGTCTGATCAAGTTGGTTGTCGTAGAAATAACAGTTCTATTCAATAATCTACCAGACCAGTACTAATATATACTGACCTGTACCATCTGTTATCACCCTTTAAAAATAAACATAATAATACCGGTCTGTCCACATTTACTAATGGATATTTGAATCCACATACCGGTCTGTCCACATTCACTATAATAATACAGTATACGTTAGTAAGATTCATATCACGATTGCACAGAAAGTGCAACCTTCGCCTTAGCTTGGTCCAATTTGCTGGAGGAAAAGCATGGTTAAGCATCCTCAACTCAAGCTTATGTAAGATCCAGTTACGGGCTAAAGTCAAATTGGTGACTTTGGATGAGCTATACCCACGACTATCAGAAGTCCACAAGTGATACAATATACCATGAAGGTTGATGCCACCATGTGGTTAATATCAAAATTCAACTGATATTACTTATAAAAATGCAAATACAGTCAAAAAAGGAATCAGAATTCTGTAAATTACTTATGCAACAATATCAAAACTGAAATGGCCACAGAAGAAACACAGAAATCATCTAAAACCTTAAGAATTGTTTTTCCTATATAATTCAGCTTCGTGTTTAAAACAAAAATTTTCTCATCCCTTGATTTATCATTCAAAGATTTATTCAGTTGATAAATGGCAATGCCTATTTTCCAATCCATTCAAGGTATGTATCTCTACATGTACCAATCATTTTGGTAATTTTTTAAAACTTCCATAAAGCAGAACTAGTTTTGATTGTAACAAGGAACAGAAGTGGGTCCAATATCAGAAATCATTTTTGTGTCACTTGAGGCCCATATATTTCAGGAAAATAAAGTAAATGTCTAATAATTTTATGGACTCACTAGCAATTAAAGAAATGTTGTGCGGTGGGTAAGCATCACATGAATTATTTAACTAGCAACTCACGTCTACTAAAGTTATACATTAGAAGAACTAAGACCATCAAATTAGGGTTCCCTATTCCTCTAATAAAAGGATGACAAAATGATATAAACACTAGTGCGTACATCTCCCTCGCAAGAGGGTTTGAAACACAAATGGGTTTCTTGCCCTTGTTCTTAGGGTACCCTATTCCTCTAATAAAAGGATGACAAAATGATATAAACACTAGTGAGTACATCTCCCTTGCAAGAGGGTTTGCAACACAAATGGGTTTCTTGCCCTTGTTCTTATTTGACAACTCAAAAGATATTTAGTTTGAAAGATATGCAGAAGTAGAAAAAATTTGCCATGGCAATAATCGAAGGTATGATGGTGACTCTCCAAATATGAAAATATATATATATTAGTGGAGTCAAATGGAGTGATAAGGTGCACCATTACATCCATCTCTTGGAAAATTTTAGGTTTATTTAACTGAATCAGAAAAATAGGTATCTATGAGAAACTCAGCTGGTTTCCCAAACTTATTCTTTGCATAGCCCGTAGATCATACCACAAAAAATGGATTCCAAATTCCAGCACAAACCAGAGCTAAAATAGCATACTAGTTAGCAAGTGTTAGAATAGGGGAAAAAACACTCAGATCAGATTAAAACAAAGTGATAATGCTCAACAAGTTCCTAGATATTTCAAAACTTTCCAATTTCCAAATATCAAGAAGATCAATGCTGCCTCTTACTAGAGATTCACACTTCTTATAAAATTTTAGAAATACCTGCTCAGAATAGACACGGAATTTCTCCATGCAGGAATCCTTCATATCCACTGCAGCAGATGATTTTAGTTGTGCATGTCGTGTTCGTGTAGCCAAACAGAGATTAAGGCTTGTTGACTCTGAATTGCTAGAATCAAATGTCTTCCCACAGTGTGAACAAATATCAGCACCAAAGTGTTTCTTCACCAAGCAGTCATCTGGGCATTGTAAGTTCACTACCAAATCTATATTTGCTATTTGATCAAGGATCTCCTGAGAATTAAAAAAAGGAAGATAGAAATAAGAGCATGCATTCTCAAAAGGCATATGCATTCATATATTTGATCTTAGATTCCACTAGAAATATAACAGCCATTGCTGGCAAGAACAACTGGTTTCACAGCACTCCTGTGAAAATCCCAAACACACAAAATGATCAGAAATAAGAAATTAGGCATCATTAGACAATTATAACTTATTTAATCTTTGCAAGAAAACATGTGATGAGATAAAAATACAAGACAAGCGTAGGCTAATTCTGCTTTCTTTCATAACACCTTCTATGTGAACACAAAAAACACAGCTGATCTATCCATAAAAGAAACAAGGTTAGTTTCAATTAAAACCTTTGAAATATTAGACTTAAGCCAACCAAAACGAAAAAAAAGGCAATGCAGGACCAGGAACAGCACAGGGCTTACAGCTTGGATCCTCGTACGTGGGATTCCATCAAGAATGAATCCAGTTTCACCTCTCTGGTATCCTTCCTCGAGCCTTTTTGACAACAACCCGAATATGATTTCCTCTGGCACCAACCTCCCTTCATTCACAACATTTGCAATCTTCAAAGCACCAAAACAAATAATTAACAACCAAAACAATCAAAGATAACAAACCAATTTTAACAGTACACTGAATTCAATATTCGGGTCAAAATTTCACATCCAATAACAACAAATTCCTTTGCTTTTTGAGCGAATTTCTGAAAAAAGCCCTAAACTTTGAGAATTTCGCAGATAGTGCCCAACTTTAAAAAATTCCGACAAAGCACCCTTTTGTTCAAAATGACCATTCTAGCCTTTCACCGGCCATCCCCTCCACCCCACCTCTAGCCCATCGGCGACCACTTCCGCTATCGCCCTTGCTGGACCCCAACAACCTACAACAATGGCACTTGCCCAAAGCAGGTGAAGGGTGGCCCCACACACGTTGGAGGGGGGCGGCCAGACCTCGCATGAAGGCTGCAGCAAAGGAGGCAGCCTCGAGCGCAACAGAGGGGGGTGGCCAACCCTCACGCGAGAGCTACAGGTGGAGGGGGGAAACCAGCCCTCGTAAACGGCAAAGGGAGGCAACCAACCATCGTGCAAGGGCTGCAGGTGGAGGGGGACAACCTCGCACGCAACGGAGGGGGTCGGCCAACCCTTATACGAGAGCTACGAGCGACAACAGAGCCTCATGCAAGGGCTACAGGATGGCGAAGGCAAGTCCAATGAAAGAATGGGCAAAATGGTCTTTTCTTATGACCAAGGGCGCTGTTTTAAAATTTTTCAAAGTAGGGATGCTATGTGAAAATTTTCAAAAAGTATTAGCTTTTTTCTGAAAATTTGCCCTTGTTTTTTTCTATTATTGTTATTATGAATTTTACTATTATTGTCCCTCAAAGGTTTAATCTCCAATGAAACAACGAGCAGATATGAAAAGTAGAAATTTCATGCCGCCAGAACAAATGCTTAGTGTCGCTAAGTTCCAAAAACCCTAACACAGCAATTGCCACTAAATGATGAAATCACCCCTCTGAGGTTACAAGGCCGAGCCATACAATAGAACAAATTGTGATCGTCACTATACAAATCAAGGTTCATCGTACCACAATGTGCTATCTGATATGAACAATACATACCAATCCAATAGGGGACTGGTATGGATGCTATATGCCGACCTACCGATATGTCCCACTATACCGTCTGTTGGTACATCAATACAGTTTGATACATACTATACCAACGGTTGGTATGTACACCGGTATGAACAAGTAAGATGATCCATGACGCAAATAGCCCTCTCTCGCACAGAAAAGATGTTCCAATCCAGGAATGAATCCGACGGCACAATCACCAAATTGAGACCACAGATCGAACAAAAATTCCAAGAAACGACAATGGTCTAAGGTTACACAACATAGGAAATTGATCTGTACCCAAAATTGGAGAAAGGAATCAAGAACTGGATCCAAGAAGGCGAAAAAATGATGGCGTGAAGAATGAATTAGATGGAGAAGAGAGGGATAGAGATATTTTCTTGTAGAGGAAGGAACTGGGGTTCAGCTCCTGGCAGACGAGGGAGCCCATCAAATGCAGGGGACGTCGAGGAGATCCGACAAACGCATGGCATACACATGCCTCTGCACCTAAGGGCTCCTCATGAACACCCACTGCACCCTCCTCGGCTTCTGTCATCGCAAGAATCTGTGGCCACTGCAGCTGCGGCGGCGGTCCTCTTCCCACTCCGTCCAGTACTCCACCTCCGCCAGCGCCGCGGCGCCGAAGGACCGGCGATGCATAGGAGGCGGAGAGAACACCCGCCGGGCGAGGGATCGTGCTGCGAGGGCGCCCAAGCGCTGGATCCCGGACATGGCGGCTGACCTGGGCTTCGATCTCCTCCTCTTCGACGCCGTCAGTACGCAAATGCTTAGTGACGTTAAGTTTCAGAAACCCTAACGCAGCACAATGGCAGGAATTGCCACTAAATGACGAAATCACCCCTCTGAGGTTACGAGGCCAAGCCATACAATGGGACAAATCATGGCCGCCACTACGCAAATAGCCCTCTCTCGCACAGAAAAGATGTTCCAATCCAGGAATGAATCCGACGGCACAATCACCAAATTGAGACCACAGATCGAACAAAAATTCCAAGAACGACATTTGTCTAAGGTTACACAACATAGGAAATTGATCTGTACCCAAAATTGGAGAAAGGAATCAAGAACTGGATCCAAGAAGGCGAAAAAATGATGGCATCAAGAATGAATTAGATGGAGAAGAGAGAGAGAGATTACTTTCTTGTAGAGGAAGGAACTGGGGTTCAGCTCCTGGCAGACGAGGGAGCCCATCGAGATGTAGGGTACGTCGAGGAGCTCCGCCACGCGCGTGGCGTACACATGCCGCTGCACCCCGGGACTCCCCATGAACACCCACTGCACCCTCCTCGGCTTCTGTCATCGCAAGAATCTGTGGCCACTGCAGCTGCGGCGGCGGTCCTCTTCCCACTCCGTCCAGTACTCCACCTCCGCCAGCGCCGCGGCGCCGAAGGACCGGCGATGCATAGGAGGCGGAGAGAACACCCGCCGGGCGAGGGATCGTGCTGCGAGGGCGCCTAAGCGGTGGATCCCGGCAATGGCGGCTGACCTGGGCTTCGATCTCCTCCTCTTCGACGCCGTCAGTACGCAAATGCTTAGTGACGTTAAGTTTCAGAAACCCTAACGCAGCACAATGGCAGGAATTGCCACTAAATGACGAAATCACCCCTCTGAGGTTACGAGGCCAAGCCATACAATGGGACAAATCATGGCCGCCACTACGCAAATAGCCCCCTCTTCTTACACGGAAAAGATGTTCCCAATCCGGGAACGAATCCGGCGACACAATCACCAAATTGAGACCACAGATCAAACAAAAAATTCCAAGAACGACATTTGTCTAAGGTTACACAACATTGGAAATTGATCGGCACCCAAAATAGGAGAAAGGAATTAAGAATTGGATCCAAGATGGGGAAAAAATGATGGCATCAAGAATGAATTAGATGGAGAAGAGAGAGAGAGAGAGGAGAGAGAGAGAGAGAGAGAGAGAGGTCTGCAGCTGCAAGCTGCGGCGGCGGTCCTCTTCCCACTCCGTCCAGTACTCCACCTCCGCCAGCGCCGCGGCGCCGAAGGACCGGCAGTGCATAGGCGGCGGCACGAAACACCCGTCGGGTGAGGGATCGTGCTGCGAGGGCGCCTAAGCGGTGGATCCCGGCAATGGCGGCTGACCTGGGCTTCGATCTCCTCCTCTTCGACGCCGTCAGCTACGCAAATGCTTAGTGACGTTAAGTTTCAAGAACCCCTAACGCAGCACAATGGCAGGAATTGCCACTAATGACGAAATCACCCCTCTGAGGTTACGAGGCCAAGCCATACAATGGGACAAATCATGGCCGCCACTACGCAAATAGGCCCCCTCTTCTTACACGGAAAAGATGTTCCCAATCCGGGAACGAATCCGGCGACACAATCACCAAATTGAGACCACAGATCAAACAAAAAATTCCAAGAACGACATTTGTCTAAGGTTACACAACATTGGAAATTGATCGGCACCCAAAATAGGAGAAAGGAATTAAGAATTGGATCCAAGATGGGGAAAAAATGATGGCATCAAGAATGAATTAGATGGAGAAGAGAGAGAGAGAGAGAGAGAGAGAGAGAGAGAGAGAGAGAGAGAGAGAGAGAGAGAGAGAGAGATTACTTTCTTGTAGAGGGAGGAGTTGGGGTTCAGCTCCTGGCGAACGAGGGAGCCCATCGAGATGTAGGGTACGTCGAGGAGCTCCGCCACGCGCGTGGCGTACACATGCCGCTGCACCCCGGGACTCCCCATGAACACCCACTGCACCCTCCTCGGCTCCCTCTCCCCGCAAGCGTCCGTGGCCGCTGCGGCCGCGTACCTGCCATGCTCCTCCTCCTCCCACTCCGTCCAGTACTCCACCTCCGCCAGCGCCGCGGCGCCGAAGGACCGGCGATGCATAGGAGGCGGAGAGAACACCCGCCGGGCGAGGGATCGTGCTGCGAGGGCGCCCAAGCGCTGGATCCCGGACATGGCGGCTGACCGGGCTTCGCTCTCCTCGTCTTCGATGTCGTCGAGCGTGCGGCAGGGTTTAAATCCCCCCTCCCCCGTCTCTCTCTCTCTCTCCCCCCGAAGACGTGGCTAGGGCACTCTATTCCTCAACAGAAATGCACAAAAGCCCTTCTCCTAGTAAGTAATCACAATAATGCCAATTACTTGAAAGCCACTGCCAATGTACATAAATTTGTTTATTTATCAAGAATAATGTTGACTAACAAATTGCAATAATTTTCTAAGCCTTGTGATTGAACTGTGTGTTTATTCGAAATAATAAAAAAAATGCTCAAATTTGTAAATATATTGAGTCATAACCTAATATTTTAAGCTTTTGAGATTACTTATCACACTATCAAAATTTTTATCATAATATTAGAGAATATGATATCTTATCACTCTTTTCTTTTGGTATATCATCCGTTTAACACTGCTTTTTGTCTCATATTCAAATTCACTTATTAGCATTATATACGTAATTTAATATAATAATTTTTAAAAAAAATTTCAATTTAATTGACTTACATTATGCACTTGGATTTAATTTTAATGTTTGATATAGTCTTGTTTACTCGTGAAAGGAGATATTAAAGCTTATGAAAATATTAGGTCCCTTCATAATAGCTAAAGTAGGGATAATGATCACCCGATTAAAATTCTTATGGTAATAGATATCTAGAGAAGAAATAACAAAGTTAACACCGCAATGTCCAATCAAAGTCTGGATGAAAAAGATGAATAATTATGTTTGGCCATTGATAATTAGTATAAAATTATATCATATCTCATAAATTATTCGAAAGTGACATAAGGCATCTTCATCACTTAGGTATCCCAATTACAAACAGTTGGTTAAGAGATCGTCTGAGTAGGCAAGTATTCTCTTAATATTTTGGACTTAAAAAATTAGTTCAATAGAGGATTAGATTAGCAATTTGAAATATAGAAATACCTTTAGATAAGGGATTAGAATTTGTAAAGACTATATATATATATATATATATATATATATATATATATATATATATATATATATATATATATATATATATATTACTTATAAGAAACTAGATGGACAAGGAAAAAATAGATCGATAGTATTAGATTTAAAATTTGATATACTAGAAGAGTTAAACACAAAAATAGTGTAAGAATTATAGAATTATTGTTGATAAGGATTTTAAAGATATAAAAATATTTGAAGATAAAATTATAGTTCTAAAATTTGTAAAATGATAAGATATTTTGGATATTATTAGTGTTTATGTTATTGAATCCTTAATTTTGATAATAAAATCAATTTATTGGACTAATATACCTTAGAGATAAATAACATAGAAAATACTTCGATCATAAATCACCGAAGGCCAACAATTGAGCTGGAGAGTCGAACATTGTACTAGAAAATTATCGTGTCAAAAATTGGATGTCAAGCCAAAAGATTAGTCGATGTATCAAAAATCAAATATCATGCTAAAAGTTCATGTATCATACCAAAAGGATCCAATATTATGTTATAAGATTGGATGTTATGAAAAAGTTGATATGCCGGTGAAATAGACAATATATTAAAGGAAAGGATAATGTACCAAAGCTTCAAACGAAATACCAAAAAATCGAATAACATGTCAAACGAGTATAGGTGTCGAAAGCTTTGTAAATGTGTTGAATGTATGGTTGATTTGTCAAGGTCTTTAACAATATTATTTTGAGTCAATTTAAACTGGTATTAAACTGAAACAAAGTGCGAAAACTATTGTGCTTAAAATCAGACCGAATTGAACTCATTAGAAGATCAAACCAATGGCCTAAACTAGGCTTAGGTGGTGGTACCAATAGGCCCAAGTAATAGTATTGTCTGAGTCAACCGATAAACATTGTTTGTACTTTGTCAACTTTTTTGGTGGTACTATCATTTATGACGATAGTAGTAATTATTATATAGGTCAATAGTAGTATTACTAGAGTCCAAATTATAAAATAGTTCTGGTGATAGTACCAGCAATGTTGATAGTAGTATCGCTCGTACATCAAAATTTTTTAGATTTAAATTTTTGGCTTAATTATTGAAGACTTTTGGACATATAAATACCTCACTCATGCTTGATTGGTTGAGCATCTATTCCTAAGCTAATAAAGAATTGTAAGCTCTTATTTTGAGTATAGTTGAAGTCTCCTTATTCTCTTGAGTTTATTATAATTCTAAGTTGTAGGAGGTAAGAGATTTTATATAAAAAGAGTGTGAATGTTATGGCCTTATTCTGAAAAAAAAAAAAAGTAACAATGGTAGTTGATTTTCGTTTGTTGGAAAGAAGATCGATAGTGAAAGCAGACGACTTCGAGGGAAGAAAAATCGAAAGTAAACATAGGTCAGAAAGACCAAACCATTATAAATTAATTTATCTCTCTTTACTTACTATTTACTTATGACTTAGTTTTATTCTTTTTACTTATAACTTTAACTTTATCAATTAAGTTTTTAAAATATATTGATTTATCGATCGAGTTTTAAAATCAATTAAAAGTGCTATTACACTAATTCACTCCTCCCCCTTATGTCATTAAGATCCTAACAATTATTATCAGAATAAGATTCTCTCATTTGGATTAACACCTAAAAGAAAATAAATTATATTTTTAAGTAATTAAAAGGGATACTCTATCACATCCTCCCATGTTCAATGAGATAGAGTACACCTATTGAAAGACATAAATGAGGAGTTTTTGTTTTCTATGAATTTTGATTTATGAAATATTAAAATGAAAATAAGTTCAATTGAGTTTCTACTTATTATATTATACATAATATAAGGCACACACTTAAAATCATTCAATAAAACACAAATAGAGTAAAAGAATTCAAAATTAATCTTTTGGTTATAATTATAAATTATTTAAAATAAAGCAAAGTGAATCTATTAGTGACACTATATCAATTTTACGGATATTGTCAATTGATTAAAAGTTTTTGGTACAAATTATACTAATCTTGAATTGGTAAGTAAGATTTTAAAGTCTCAAGTTAAAATCCAAAAATAACAGAAGTTAAATACTTAAATAACTTTCCTTTTGTAGAACTTATTGGACCTATGAAATGACATGTAAAGTATATGATAAAGAAGAAAAATATCTTTTATAAAAATAAAGAATATTACTCTTAAATTCAAAGAAGATTACTTGAGTGAAAGCTTTAGCGATGATAAAGACATAACACTTCTTATAAAAAAATTCAAAAAATTCATGAGGAAAAATATGATAAATCTAACAAGAAGAAAATATAAGAATAAAAGTGAGTCCAAGAAAGAGATAGTCACTCATATGCTATGAGTGCAAAAGGTTAGGACACTTTAAGTATTCATAATTAAAAAAAAAAACATCAACCCAAAAGAATAAGAAAGTATTCAAGATGGGATAAATCAAGTGAGTTAGAAGTAAAAAAATAAATCAATAAAGAAGAAGTGATAAATTATGCTTTAATGGCTCTTAATAATAAGGTATTTAACTCTCACAAAACTTCTTTATCACATGATGAATTACTTAAAATATTTCATGATTTATATAATGAACCTAAAATGATTGATAGAAAATATAATTTACTAAAAATGAATCATATCTCACTCACCAATAAATTTGATGTATTAAAAAATAAGTATGGCAAATATATATTAACATATTGTACTTCTTTGTGAATATTTAGAATCATCTCATCTTGAACTTAAAAATATTTTAAAAATCATTAGAATTGCATACCTTGAAAATACAAACAATGACTTACTTGCCATAAATGAAAACTTAAATATTACTTAAAAGAGTCTTAATAATAATGATGTAATAGAATCATTTGAAAGAGAAAAGATGTTCTTACGACATATATTAAAAAATTAAAAATTAAAAATAAATCACTTGATATAATTCTTGCTAAATAAGATTATATATTAAAAAAAAGATGACATTAACTTCACAAGTAGTAGCACTCGTTTAAAAGTCAACCAAGTTTGTAAAAGGACCTATATTGGATGCTCATACACATCAAAAAGTTAAATATATTTTTTTATGAAAATTTTGACTCACTCTCTTTAGAACTATGCTTACACATGTTCTCTTAAGATATAGCCACTTTGATTTCCTAAAAAAATCATAAGTAATTTAAACCCAAAAGATAAGAAAAGTATATCTAATCATAAAGAACATAAAGTTAAATAGGTAATTAAAATAAACTCACTTTCTTGTAGATATGTCTCCAAACAAAAACTATAAGTAAAAGATGATATCTTAATAGTGAATACTCAAGGCACATGATCGGAGATCCAACAAATTTTTTAAAACTCACTAGTTAAGATGAATGATATATTACCTTCGGAGACAATAACAAAGAAAAAATCATTGGCATTGAAAATATTAGTAATAAAATAAATCTCTTGATTAAAGATGTATTTTTGATAGATGACTTAAAACATAATTTAATAAGCATCAAACAATTTTATGATAAAGGATATAATATTAAATTTGAACCTCATACATATATCATAGAAATATGAATAAATATATGATAACTTTAAGAATAATAATATTTATACAATTGATCTTAATAATTTTCTTAATATAACATATATTTTTATTTTGAATGATGATACATAACTTGCATAAGAGAGTAGGACATGCTGATATAAAATTAATTTTATAAATTAAAATTAAAGAACTTGTTTCATAAATTATAATAAAAAAATTGATAAGAGAAATGATTAAAATAAAATTTATGATATATACCAATTAAGAAAACATATTAGCAGTAGCTTCAAACCAAAAAACTGATATTAGCTAAGATTTTTCTATCGAGAAAAATTCTCTCTCCTTATCTGTATAATAAATAGAGAGTACCGTAAGTACCATATCAAATACAGATATCTTTTCTTCGTTACTTTCTTCCCTTTCCTGAGCTGACGCCGAGAACCCTTCTCCTTCCGTTCCCGACCTTGACGAGCCTTGGGGCTAGGTCGCTGGCGTTCTCCCTGTGGTGTGTTGCCATCGTCGAGGGCTGTGTCGAGATCGGCGATGCCTTCCTCCATCACTTCTTGAATGGCGTCCTCCTGACCGGCGGTACTGGAGCCGTTCCTCTTCCTCGTCCACTGTTGCAACCTCAAAAACCTTTGGCAGGATCAATGTTCTTGGCAAATTGAGGAAACCTCAATTTCAGCTCTTCTATCTCCGACTCTGGCTGCTGCTTGTCTGCGGCCACGCATTCCACCTCAGCATCATTGGTAAAGCCCGATCTCATAAAAAAGCCTCCGCTCGCAATTGGGCAAGCCAAACGATCCCTTCGACCCACCTCTGACAACATTAATCTGAAGCAACGAACTCCGGCAACATCAATCTCGTTGCTGCGGTCGCTTTCTTCCCTGCGACTACTGCGGCACTTCCTCGGCGACTTCTTCCGCTGCTGTTCGACACTTTCCACCGCCTCTCCTTGGGTCGCAGCCACAGCCACTCGACCATCGCATCGCTACCTCGTCAAACTCGTCAAGGATCACCATCACAGTCCACTTCCCTTACCGAAGTCAACTTCCCATCACCTGTGCAGAACCCCTCTATAACTCCGGCGCGCTGCTTTGCATCCAGAACTTTGCACCAAGCGCAGCGTTGGGCGGCCATCAAGCGGACACAGCCCAGCCATCTCCTATTCGGTAGAGAATTACTGCAAATCTCTGGCCTCTACCACACTGCAGATTTCCCTCTCCCACTGATTGCTGCTCCGGAGATCGACGATGGAGTACTGCAGGAGGTGATCGCCGCCTACCTTGTCACCGTCGCTTGAAGCCCAGCCTTCACAGAACTGCAGATCTCTCATAGATCTTTCCAACACCAAACAGTGGAGCAGCAATAGCAAAGATCTGAGAGAGAAGTGAATTGATGTGGATGTGAACTTCTCGCAACTTCTCACAGAACTACAGATCTCTCATAGATCTGCTTACAGTCTTCACTACCACATCCTGCTCATCCACAACTTCTCACAGAACTGCAGATCTCTCATAGATCTGCTTATAGTCTTCACTACCACATCCTGCTCATCTACTGCTTGGGGTAGCGAACTCTTCCCAACACCAAATAGTGGAGCAGTAGCAGCAAAGACGAGGAGGGGCTTCCATTGAGAGGGATGTGGATGTGACCAGCATGTAGCAAAGAGCTTTCTTCCATGGACACTTCTTCTTGATCACTACCGTCATTATATCGATAGTTTCGAGAAAGAAGTATAGCTTTCCGCATCTAGCTGTAGTCATCTAATCATTATAGACTTTGTCTCTTGGTTGTCCACCAACGATGCTTAATTCTTCAAAAAATAATTCAAGCTTCGGTCTCCAGATCCCTTGCCCCACTTATATCTTGATGTGATACTACTGTCGAAGCCTAGTGTAAATTACAAACCACATTGGCAAATCTCACCTACCTAGCCACCCCTATTAAAGATGTGAAGAAGTCGGCTTCATCATCTTTTGATAAGCAATAAATGAAGTCTGGACGTAAAAGATCAGTTATTTGTATTGAGAATTTTTTAACGAAACTAAAAAAAATTACTATTAGGAAGTGTCAATGTTGTCGTAAAATTTTATAGAGATTTGGATAGAAAAAATACAGTAACAAGGTCAAACAAACTATGCTATGCGATTGGAATTCTATAGTACAGATTTTCAAGTATAGCAGCTTGGATGTAAAAAATCAATGGTTTATATTGAGAATTTTTTGACAAAACCAAAGGGAAATCTGCTGTTAGAAAGTGCCAAAGCTGTCATAAAAATTTCGTAGAGATTTTGGCAGAAAAATAAGATCAAACAAACTGTACTATACAATTGAAATTTTACAATACAGATTTTCAAGTATAGTAGTTTAGACGTAAAAGATCAATGGTTTATATTGAGAATTTTTTAACAAAACCAAATGAAAACTTGCTATTAGGAAGTATCAAAATTGTCATAAAAATTTCGTAGAGTTTTACCATTTAAAGACTGTAGAAATACTTTAGAAGTAAAAATCTGCTACAGTACCTTTCCATGATCCTCAATTCTTCCGAACCTTCTACCACCCATGCCATTAACCTGTCAATGGAAAAAAGACAAGAACATCTCTAATTTACAAGTATATGCTATGGTTTCTCAAGATCCAATTGATGCTAAATTTGAAGCATTGGAATCTCGAATTGAATCGCGGCTTGAATCACGCTTGGAGGACAAATGCTTTATTTGCAAAATTCAGAATTGGACAACCATCGAGTCCAATCGAATTGCAATAAGGAGAGGGTTCAAAGAGACCCCTAGAGAAGGAGGGACAGCCCTCCGACATGCTTCAACCATGCATGAGGGTGGACTTCCAGCAATGCGAAGGAGACCCGGTAGGGTGGATTTCGCGCGTCGAACATTACTTTCGCTACTACTATACGTCGGATGATGCTATGGTGGAAATTGCTGTCATCCACCTTGAAGGAGATGCTATTCAATGGTACAATTGGTTGAAATACAATCATGGGGCTCCGACGTGGAATCAATTTAAGAATGCACTACTGAATCATTTCGGACCTACAGAGTATGAAAATATTGATGGCCAACTCACAAAGATTCGATAAACCTCTATGATTCAAGAGTACCATACCAGGTTTGAGAAGCTATCCTACCTTGCTCGTGATTGGACTAATCGTTAATTGTTAGGAACATTCATCGAAGGACTCAGGATAGAGATAAAAGTGGAGGTTAAGGCGCGGCAGCCTTGTACTGTGACAGTTGTGATTTCTTTCACCCAAATATAAGAAGAACGGCTCAACCAAGATGCTCGGAGGATGAGAACTTCTCATAGGCCCATGACATATAAACCTCCTTCTACTTCTAGCAATCATTTGTTCTAGTTATAGGTGCCTAGCAAGCCAATCACGTGAGTGATGACATGTGTGACTTGATACGGAATCTTTTTGCTTATTATATTTTGGCATTTATCACTTTATATTGACTATTGCACATATGTATATATATATATATATATATATATATATATATATATATATATATATATATATATATATATATATTATAATGTCCTTGGATCTATGTAATGGGACTTGGATCTATACAATGAGAATCGGATCGTGATGAAATCACAATAATGAGACTGATTCACCTTTAAACACAGATCCTAAATAATCCCGGTTATAAATTACTCGAGAGGGACATCAAGATAACCGGACAAACTGGTGTGTTGTATACCCGTCCATATGATGGATGCAGCTGGTCTCATAGCTACTCGTGTGGGGACACTAGGGATACAGTACAAGTGCTCATTGGAGAATGAGTTCACTGATTGATTCGCTTATGGAATGCTAGATGATTGATGATGCCTTATTGTCAGACAGCAATTCCGTAGTCCTAGTGGTGTATCTGATCCTTAGACTTGAGACACCAAGGATGTCTGTATGAGTGCTCTATTCTTTGATACCAGATTTATAGATTTGGATGTCCCAGATCTAGTACAGCCAGTCATTGGGAGTGGTAGTCGACTTTACGAGGGCTATTAAGTGTCGATAGAAGATCATCCACTCTCGGTGTTATGAGAGAAATTTCCCATGTGTTCTTGCTCAGACAAATCCCTGGTCAAGGTCATTCGGATTGAGAGAGAAAGAGTTCTTCAAGAGAATCCGATTAGAGCGAGACTCGAGTAGAAACCGTATGGGTCTAACAGCACCATACCCGGTATACGGTCTTTGAGATATTATATGGATGAGGGACTATAGGTACACGGTAACTGAGGATAGATAGGTCCAATGAATTGGATTCCCTTGTATCGTTTGGGGACTACGGTGTAGTGGCCTAGTACGTCCGTAATTAATGAGTCGAGTGAATTATTATGGAGATAATAATTCATTGAGCCAGAAGGAGTTCTGATAGGTATGACTCACAGCCATCTCGATATTGGGCCTAGAGGGTCACACACATATAGTAGGCATTGCGATGAGTAGAGGTTCAAATATGAGATATATGCTAGAGCTCCTATCTTATTGGATATCCAATAAGCCCCTGAATTATTGGATCGTATGGATGAGATCTAATAAGAGCACATAATAGATTATTGGATAGAGATACACTAATCTAAGCAACTTGGATAATTGGATGTAGATCCAATACCCAATAGGGGAGGATCCATTAGGGTTTGACAAAGGACCTCTATAAATATGAGAGATTCAGTGGTTCATAGGCTAGAGCCTTTGCTTGCCTCTTCTATTCTCCTCCCCCTCTCCACCTCAGAGCAGGCCTGGAGGTTTGAGGAGCATCGTTGTAGCCCTACTATATGGATCACTGCTAGAGAGGAGGATATTTGACCTCTATCACCTTCTCCTAGAGATCTACAAGGAAATAGGGATATATGATCTCCCTAGGTAACATAATCTATTTTATACGTAGTTTGTTTCACGGATTTTTGCAGACCAATCTTTGCACGACGACGAACATCTCTTTGGGAATAGGGGATTTTGTTTTCTTGTTCTTTCGCTGCGCATGTGATGTCGCCCCCAAGATTTCCCAACACTTTGCTGCTAAAAAAATTAATAAGAGAAGAACTACATGACCGATCAATAAAGGGTCTTTATTGGCATTGCGATGAGCCATGGAATCGCAATCATCGGTGTAAAAGGGGCCATCTCCTACTGATTGAACCTCTTAAAGACATGGAGGAGGAGGTCCAGGAGCATGAGGAAGCAGTCACGGATGAAAAACAGCTGTCGATTGATATTACGATGCATGCCCTTGCCGGTTACGCAAACCCATAAACAATGAAAGTGGGAGGACTTATGAAGCAACAACTTATCACTGTTTTTATTGACACTAGGAGCACTAATAATTTTAGGAACAACAAGGTTGCTATTGGATGGCCTTACCTATCGAGAATTGCAGTAGATTTGACGTTAAGGTCACTAATGGATGAATTTTGAAGTGTGATCATAGGTGCCCGTAGGTGAAACTATTGTTGTAGGACCAAGAGATAATTGTAGATTTCTTCCTCCTCCCTCTTGATGAATATGAGGTCATGCTTGGCATCGAATGGCTGACAACATTAGGTGATGTTTCTTGGAATCTTGCGAAACTAATTATGATATTTTACAGTAAAGGGAAACAAGTGATACTGCTTGAGAAACGTAGGGGTGACGTGATGACGATTTGCACACAACAAATGGAGAACGTTTTGCACAAAGCATGTAGTGGCTTTTTAGTACAACTTAAGCAGCAAACTAAGGGAGAGCTAACAAAAATTGAAGATCCAAACCTACTTTCTTTGCTTGCTGAATTTTCAGATATATTTGACGAACCGTGCAACCTACCTCCTACCCGTCGACAGGATCATTCTATACCGATTCTTCCGGGCAAACCTCCAGTAAATTCTCGGCTATATTGATATCTATATCTCTAGAAGGATGAAATAGAAAGGATTGTAAAATAAATACTTGAAGTATGAATTATTCGACCAAGTTGCAGCACCTACTCTTCACCGGTGCTCCTCGTACGAAAGAAGGATAAAACATGGTGAATGTGTGTTGATTACCGAGCTCTCAATAGCATAACTGTCAAGGACAAATAGTAGATAAATTTCTTGATGAATTAAAGGGAGCACAAGTCTTTATAAAGCTGGACCTTCAATCTGGACATCATCAAATACGAGTGTGCAAAGAAGACATACCGAAAACTGCCTTTCGAACACACAACAACCACTATGAATATTTGGTAATGCCCTTTGGTCTCACCAATGCTCCCTCCACCTTCCAGAGCCTTATAAATGATATCTTTCAGAATTATCTTTGTAAGTTTGTGCTAGTTTTCTTCGACGATATCCTTATTTATAGCTAAGTCATTTTCAGCAGTTACGACTTGTTTTGACGATTTTGCGAGAATATGTTCTTTTTGTCAAAAAATCGAAGTGCAGCTTTCTTTAACATAAGGTGGAATATCTTAAGCATATCATATTAGAGGAAGGTGTGGCAATGGACCCCTCCAAAATTGAAGCAATGCAGAACTGGCCAACCCTGAGGAACATAAAATCGCTACGCGGCTTTCTCGGTTTAACAGGCTACTACCGCAAGTTCATGAAAAACTATGAAAAGATCAGCACACTCCTTACTTCCCTACTAAAAATGATTCTTTCTAATGGTCGAACAAAGCCACCATCACTTTCGACGAACTTAAGGCCGCAATGACGACAATGCCCGTACTGGCGCTACCCGACTTCGACAAGACTTTTGTTGTTGAAGTCGATGCCTCCGAAGTCGGAATTGGTGCTATACTAATGTAAGATAGCCATCGTCTCACTTATACCAGTACGGCATTAACTCCTTCCCATCTCAAGATGACTATTTATGACAAAGAGATGCTCACGATTGTGCATGCGGTGACCAAATGGAGACTATACTTGATCAGGTGACACTTTCAAATCAAGACCAACCATAAAAGTCTAAAATATTTCTTAGAGCAGAAGATATATTCCCCCCAGCAATAAAAATGGGTAACAAAGTTTCTTGGATATGATTATGAAATAACTTACAAAAAGGGGGAAAAAAATGTTGTTGTAGCTGCACTTTCACAACTACCCGAGCAAGCTGAATTTTTGGCCCTTTCATTTCCGACGAGCGACTTCCTTGAGGATATTAAGAGGGAACTACAAGACAAAATGCTAAAGTCACTAAAAGATAATCTCATTGCAGCTCAAGCAAGGATGAAATAGTAATATGATCAATAAAAAGGTGAAAGAGAATTTTCAATAGGAGACTGGGTCTTCTTACGACTTTAGCCATATAAGCAAATATCAATCCAGACTAGAGCATCTAGGAAGCTTTCACCTCGGTTCTATGGACCCTGCCAAATTTTAGAGCGCATCGGAGCCGTAGCATATATATTGGACTTACCCGCCAGCTCATGAATCCATCCAGTCTTTCATGTGTCATGTTTATAGCTCAAGCTGGGACAAAATGAGATAGCCCAAAGTCATTTACCATATATAACTACCTAAGGAGAACTCCAGACCCAGCCAAGTGTCATTATTGATCGACAGATCGTGACCCGACGTCGATGACCCACTATTAAAGTGCTAATATAGTGGGTGAACCTACCAACAGAAGATACCACTTGGGAGAACTATAACGACTTGAAGATCAAATTCTCAAAATTCATGAATCGTCAACCTCGAGGACAAGGCTGATTTGAAGAAGGCGGGTCTATTAGGACTCTAGCTAGGAGAGTCTTAAATTGAGTTTCATTAAAAGGGGTATTAATGTAAAACCTACCTAGTCAACCCTATTAAAGATATGAAGAGGCCGGCTAGGGTTAGGAGAGTGTTTCTTAGAGAAGCATTAGGAGTTGTAAAAGAATAGGAGTCTTGAGTAAGAGTCATAGTAGGAGTCTTGAGTTTGAGTCTTAATTGAGAAGGAGTCTTGAGTAGGAGTCCTATTAGGAGTTGGGGTTTAGAAGCCCTATAAATAACTATGTATTCATCCTTTTTTGATAAGCAATAGATGAATATTTTCTGCAACCTTTAAGCAGTAATTTGGAGGAAGGAACCCCTATATTCCAAGGAGGTCGATCCCCTAAAGAGATCAACCCCAAGCTTAGAATCTACAAGGGTTCTAACACCTAGCCTTGACAGATCATAATCTTGTGATGAAGAAGTTATTATCCACACACTTAACAGCCTCAGGGATGAGTATAAGGAACTGGTAGCAACAATACGGGCACGTGACTCACTAATGTCCTTTGAAGAACTTTATGACGAGTTGACTGACTATGAGATATATCTCAAGCGTGAGGACAAATTGCCAGGACTATCCACCATAGCTCAAGTCAGTCAAAAATCAAAGAAGAAAAGCAACAGGTACAACAAACCCATTAACAAAGGTTTGGCCAGCATACCTCCTGAATTTGTGAGCTCTAAACAAACCTCCCCACCTCCACCTCATCAACATTTCAATCACAACCATCAAGGTGGCTACTACAATTATCCTCAACCCTGGTATCCGGATTACACATATCAACAAAGAGTTGTCTGCTAGCTGTGTGACAAAGTTGGCCACTCTGCAAAAATCTATAGAACTCGACCCAGACTTCCTCCTCCATCACATTAGCATCACGTAAATCTTACAACTACTTTGAATACCAATCAACAAAATTGGATGATGGACTTTGGCGTATCTCATCACATCACATCTGATCTCTAAAACTTGTCCATCCACAATAACTATGGCGAAAATAAAGACATCATCATCATCGGTGACGGTAATGGACTTCCCATTACTTATACTGGTTCCACAATGCTTAATTCACATGACAAAACTTTTACACTCGATGATGTTTTATGTGCACCTCACATCAAACGGAATCTCATTTCTTTTTCCTAATTACGTAAACAAAACAATACCTCAATTGAATTCTTTCCTAACTCCTTTCTTGTTAAGGATTTAAGCATGGGGGCATTCTTGGTCTGCGACCAAAATAAGGACAACATTTACGAGTGGCCATCAGTTTGATAGATCACCCAGCCTACTGCCTACTCGTTTATCGCAGCTCCAACTGATTTGTAACATCATCGTCTTGGTCATCCCTCATCCTCTATCCAACAAAAACTACTTTCTCATTATTCTCTTCCTATGCTTAAAACCAATAGCATTATAACTCATTGTGATGCTTATTTAAGTAATAAAAGTCATAAACTTTCCTTTAGAATATCCTTCATACCTTGCTCAAAACCTTTTAAAGTAATTTATACTGATGTTTGGGGACTTGCCCCAATTACTTTTTTTGACAAGTTCAGATTTTTATATTATTTTCGTAGACTATTTCACCAAGTACACATGGTTATACCCTCTCCACCATAAATTTGATGTTTCAACAATCTTTACCAACTTTAGAAGATTGGTCGAGAATTTTTTTTCAATCTACAATTAAAACAGTTTACTCTGACGATGGCGGCGAATATCAAGCCCTCACATCTTGCCTCTCTGGTTATGGTATACAATACCTTAAGTCACCCCCACATACTCCTCAACTTATTGGCTCTACTGAATGCAAATATCGCCATATAGTTGAAACTGGTCTCACACTCCTACATCAAGCCTCCATGTCATCAACTTTTTGGACTGCAGTATTTCAAGCTGCCGTCTACCTCATTAATCGTATACTCATTCCAGTCCTCTAGTACGAGTCACCATTTGAAAAACGATTTCACAAATCCCCAAACCTTCATAAACTCAATATGTTCGGTTATTTATATTATCCATGGCTCTGTCCCTATGCCTCACATAAGCTAACATCAAAATCTAAGTCTTGTGTTTTCATTGGATACTCTCTTTAACATAATATCTTTTGATGCTAGGAACCCCAATCTAAAAAAGTCTTTACATCCCGGCATGTTATTTTTATAGAGACTATTTTTTCGTTTCAAAATCCTAAGTCTCATGTTATGCAACCTACTCCAACAAATATACATTACTGGAGTTCACCGTTGATCCTGTCAACTGGGTCTCCCACAACACCATCCAGTTCTTCTATAGATCCACACTCTCTTCTTCTCCCGGTTCAATAGCTCCTCACTCCCTCCATTGCTCCTCTCTCATCTTCACAAGGTTCTCCTACTACTGATGTATTGCCCTCGGAAACACAACCATTACCTTTATCCTCTCCTGTGATCAATGACACTAATGTCCCTCAGCATGCCCCAACTATTGTTAGTGCCTCTCCACCGCCCATACCTACAACACACCCTATAACCTCTGGACATCCAATGACAACACACTCCAAAAGTGGTATATTTAAACCATGACAAGTCATTGACCTACATGCTATCACAAAATCCTCATCAAAGACCACTGAACCTACCACAATTACTCAAGCCCAAAATTCTTCATACTAGCGTAAAGCCATGTGTGAAGAATATGATGCTATCATCCATAATTCTACATGGACCCTTGTACCCTCTCATCCCACACAAAATATCATCGGGTGTAAGTGAGTCTTTTGAATTAAATGGAACCCAGATTGATCCATTGTCATATATTAAGCGCATCTAGTAGCTAAAGGGTTTCATCAATGGCTTAGTATTGACTTTACAGAGACATTTAGTCCCATTATTAAACCTACAACAATCCAACTTATTTTGAGTTTGGCCATCTCAAAAGGCTGGCATTTACGACAACTTGACGTTAACAATGCCTTTTTATAGGAAACCCTAACTAATGATGTCTTTATGCAGCAACCTCCTGGCTTCATCTACCCTCAGTATCCAAAGCATATTTGTAAACTATAAAAAGCTATTTATGGACTTCGTCAAGCTTCAAGAGCTTGGTACACCGAACTTGACTCATTTTTGACATCAACTAGCTTCATCAACTCCAAGTTTGATACCTTGCTATTTTTCCATCACCAAAATGGTAATATAATATATCTTCTGGTATATATAGATGATATTATTATTACGGGTAACAATCCTATAAATATCAAGGCATTCCTCCAGCATTTAGCATATTGATTCTCCCTTAAAGATTTAGGACCCTTGAGCTATTTTTTGGGAGTGAAAGCAACATACACGTCTTCAGGACTCTTCCTATCACAAAGAAAGTATATTCAAGATTTACTATCAAAGATGAATATGCAAGATGCAAAAGTAGTTACAACTCCTTTGTCTACCGGCGAGTCACTCAAACTATGTGATGAAAGCCCTGCTACGGATCCAACTTAATACCAACAAGTACTTGGCTCCTTATAATACTTATCTCTCACCCGCCCTGATATCTCATTTGCGATCAATAAATTATCACAATTTATGCATCGGCCATCTACTATGCATTGGTCTGTAGTTAAAAGAATCTTGCGATATATTCACGGGACCCTCAATCATGGTCTCTTTTTTCACAAACACTCACCCCTTCATCTCTATACCTTTGTTGATATTGATTGGGCAGGAAACTTTGATGATAGAACATCTACGTCAGGGTATATTATTTTTCTTGGAGATAATCCAATAAGTTGGAGTTCTAAGAAACAAAAAATAGTTGCACGATCTACAACTAAAGCTGAATACCGTGCTCTTTCAACCGTTATAGTAGAACTCAATTGGGTCACAAATCTACTCAAAGAACTTGATATTACCTCGACCTCTATTCTTATAATATATTGTGATTGTTGAATCTCGGATTTTGATGATGAAACTAATTGATTGTGTTTAGATGTTTAACTGCATTTTGAATGATGCAGGTCTACTCGATCAGGATTAGACAATTGACGTAGGAGGAATTGACGTTGCGCCAGAGGAGATTACGTTGGGATATTGGACGGTAGAACGCTACGGACGTCGGGTATCAGGCCAAGGTGAGCGGAATTGCACCAAGGATATCGGGGTTGCAGAGGTCAACCGCCGATTGGGCAACAAGCCGCAAGAGTGGATGATGCGCTGAAGAATCGGACGAAGCACCAACCAATGATGTGTCGGGCAACAGAATGTCAATTCGCGTTGTAATAATTGTCTAGATCGGAGTAGAGTTTTGGCTCGTGTGTGCAGGATTAACTACGATAACGATGAAGACATAAAGCGAAACAAAGTGCCGGAGTCAAGCGCGAAGGATTTGTTGGGAGTTCGAGAGTCCGACGGAAGTCTGAAGGTTCGTCGGGAATGCTGCCGGAACTAGCCGAGAATGAGTAGGGAGCTTGCCGAAGGGTTTTCGGAAGCTCGCTAGAATGTACGTCGGAAGTTTGCGGAGCTCATCGAGAAAGATCGTAGCTTGCCGAAGAAGCTCATCGGAACTCGCCAAGATCAAATCATGAAGTCTAGGAGCTTGCCGGGAGTCAGCAGAATGGTTTCCGAGAGTTTCTCAGAAGATCGCCGGAAGTTCGCCGGAAGAAGTCTTGACTTGTGGACTTTGTAATAGCTTAGGAAATGTCTTTAAATTCGTAGTTAGCATGTTAATTAGGGTTAGGATTAGGTGTTAATCTTATAACCCATATAGGGGCCAATTGGACTCGAGTTCGGACTGGTTTGGGCCAAGTTTTAGAGCCCAACAGTGAGCGAAATAGTCAAGCGGTGGCACCGCCCAGGCACCCGAGAGCCAGGCGGTGGCACCGCCCAGCACCCGAGAGCCAGGCAGAGCCAGGCGGTGGCACCGCCCAGCACCCGAGAGCCAGGCGGTGGCACCGCCCAGCACCCGAGAGCCAGGCGGTGGCACCGCCCAGCACCCGAGAGCCAGGCGGTGGCACCGCCCAGCACCCGAGAGCCAGGCGGTGGCACCGCCCAGCACCCGAGAGCCAGGCGGTGGCACCGCCCAGCACCCGAGAGCCAGGCGGTGGCACCGCCCAGCACCCGAGAGCCAGGCGGTGGCACCGCCCAGCACCCGAGAGCCAGGCGGTGGCACCGCCCAGCACCCGAGAGCCAGGCGGTGGCACCGCCCAGCACCCGAGAGCCAGGCGGTGGCACCGCCCAGCACCCGAGAGCCAGGCGGTGGCACCGCCCAGCACCCGAGAGCCAGGCGGTGGCACCGCCCAGCACCCGAGAGCCAGGCGGTGGCACCGCCCAGCACCCGAGAGCCAGGCGGTGGCACCGCCCAGCACCCGAGAGCCAGGCGGTGGCACCGCCCAGCACCCGAGAGCCAGGCGGTGGCACCGCCCAGCACCCGAGAGCCAGGCGGTGGCACCGCCCAGCACCCGAGAGCCAGGCGGTGGCACCGCCCAGCACCCGAGAGCCAGGCGGTGGCACCGCCCAGCACCCGAGAGCCAGGCGGTGGCACCGCCCAGCACCCGAGAGCCAGGCGGTGGCACCGCCCAGCACCCGAGAGCCAGGCGGTGGCACCGCCCAGCACCCGAGAGCCAGGCGGTGGCACCGCCCAGCACCCGAGAGCCAGGCGGTGGCACCGCCCAGCACCCGAGAGCCAGGCGGTGGCACCGCCCAGCACCCGAGAGCCAGGCGGTGGCACCGCCCAGCACCCGAGAGCCAGGCGGTGGCACCGCCCAGCACCCGAGAGCCAGGCGGTGGCACCGCCCAGCACCCGAGAGCCAGGCGGTGGCACCGCCCAGCACCCGAGAGCCAGGCGGTGGCACCGCCCAGCACCCGAGAGCCAGGCGGTGGCACCGCCCAGCACCCGAGAGCCAGTGGCACCGCTAGACTGGGCGGTAGCACCGCCCAGTACACTGTCAGTGTCACAATGACAGGCGGTGGCACCGCCAATGACAGGCGGTGGCACGCTAGCTTCGGGAACCGAAGAGAATTCAAATTTTGGAGCCCAAATTTGAATCCTCTTGAGGCCTATAAATACCCCTCTATTCTCAGCTGAGATAACAACTTTTGAGAAGTAATAGATTGAGATAAAAGCCTTAGCAAAGTCTTTAGCAAGTCTAGTTTTTCAATTGCTTGAGTGTTCACCTCCTTCTTTCTTGTTGAAACTTTGTAAGAGTGTGAACCACTTGTAAAAAGTTGTAAGAGGGGTATTTGTCCTTCCCCTTCAAAGTGATTTGCTAGTGGAAGTTGGGAGCCTCATCGAAGAAGGCTTCGCAAGTGGATGTAGGTCATTTTGACCGAACCACTTTAAAATTGGCGTGTTCACTGGTTTGCATTTATTTATTGCACTTTACCTTACTGCAAATCTTTATAAGTGCTTTACTTCCTCATTACTTTTGCTGCACATAATTACGAACACGCTTTCAAGTTAAGCACTTCCGAGTTCGGTTTTTATCGTACGAAAAAGTTTTCAAAACCGACGTTTTAATCCGCTGCACTAATTCACCCCCCCCTCTTAGTGCCGCTCCGATCCTAACAATTGGTATCAGAGCCCGATATTTCTCATTTCGGATTTACACCCGAGAGAAATGGCTCTTCATGGCTTTCAAGAGGGCTTTTCGGTTTTTCGTCCACCGTTGTTTAACGGATTGGACTACACTTATTGGAAAACTCGAATGAGAGTTTTCTTAATTTCTATGAATTTGGATTTATGGAATATTGTTGAAAACGGTTTTCAACTTCCCTCTAAACCGATGAACGATTGGTCGGATTTGGAGAAGAAGTATTTTTCTTTAAACGCAAAGGCTATGAATGCCTTATTTTGCGCTTTGGACAAAAATAAGTTCAATCGGATTTCTATGTGCGAAACAGCTTTTGATATTTGGCGAACACTTGAAATCACACACGAGGGAACTAGTAGAGTCAAAGACTCGAAAGTTAACATTTTATTGCATGATTTTGAGCTTTTTCGAATGCAACCAAGCGAGACTATAGGTGACATGTACACCCGTTTCACGGATGTCGTCAATAATCTAAGAGTTCTTGGTAAATCTTTTTCGAATTTTGATCTCGTAAGTAAGATCTTAAGATCCCTTCCAAAAAGGTGGGATCCTAAAATAACCGCAATACAAGAGATAAAAAATTTAAATGATTTTCCATTAGAAGAATTAATCGGGTCACTAATGACCTATGAAATGACACTTTTGGAATATTTTGAACCCGATGAGCACTTGAACCACCTTCCAAAGAATAGGAAGGATTTGGAACTCCGGACAAATGAATACCACTTGAGCGATGACTCAAGTGATGAGGACAATGATGAACTTGAACTTCGAACACTAAATCTTAATAAGTTCATTAAACAAAAATCTAAAATAAACAATGAACTTGAACGGAGGAAGAGGCCAAAGAAGAGGAAGGCAACCAAGGATGAATCAAGAACTTCCAAAGGTGAAATGGCGAATTGGGCTTTGACGGGCTTCGACTACAAGGTAAGTAACTCAACTCCCTTAATTTATTTTGAAATTACTTGATGTTTTCCATGATGCGTTTTCTTTTTTTTTGAATAATTATTTTCTTGAAAATTGCATGTTTTATGTTAATGGAATAAAAGTTAGATATAAATCTAATGAGTGTAAACCTAGTGAGATTAATCTTATATATGTGCTTGAGAAGCAAGAATGCGTATTTTGATGATTTTCATATTGCTTTTCAATGAAGATGCATGGCTTTTGTATGAAAGACTGATATTTTTTATGTACATTATCTTTGTTTTTCAAACATGATGTATGGTTTTGACATAGAATAAAAATTTGAGCATGCTATTATAAAATCATCATATAAATTAAAACTAAAGAAGTTTTAGGTATCTATAAGAATCATTCAAAATTATGTTCAATGATATTAAAGTTGTGATACCATGATATAACGATTTTATTGTATAAAATTTTAAATTTATACATGTTATATGTTGAAGATTTGAAACCATGTTTTGATATCATGCATACCCAAGAAATGTTGACTTGACAAATTGAATGAATTGAAAATGAATGATGAATTTTCTCTTGAATATTACTTGTGATATTTTTTATGAATCATTATCTTGATTTCCTCGATATTTGATATATGAAATTTTATAATGAATCAAGATTTTTCTTTAATCAATCTCCTAAGATTTTTTTTTGATTATTTATGAGGAGGTTCTTCAAAAAGAAATCATGCCTTTTGGTATACACATATTCTAATCCTTCATAATATGATTTTTATGCAATTGCTTGTGTTCATGAAAATATTCATCTCATCATCCAATTAATTCTTCCTGGTATTCCTAATATGATGAAATGAAATTATGCATGAAATACAAATGAGAAGTTAATTATCATGCATGATAGGATGTAATGAACTTTGACATTTAGATACCATCATTTGAAAAGCTATGATCATGTTGCCAAAATAATGTATCATGAATGCTTGAATATCATGTATAATATGCTCATAATGATGATTGATTTATTTGTATCATGTATGAAAAATGAAAGGTATAGTTTTGAAATTGTGCAATTTGAAAATATGATGATGAATCTTGTGATTTACGTATTATTATCAAAATGAAAGTGCCTTATTGATCTTTATTGTAATAAATCTTACACTTTCGATTTTAAATGATGATACATGTTTTCACAAAAGACTTGAATACCCTCACATGAAATCAATTGTATGAAATGAAAATGAATTTTCTATCCTATTGAGATTAATGAATTTATTTTACCAATCTTGTGAATCTCATAAAAATAAACATGATGAATATTTTGAAAATAAATGAGTGTATCATACATTTGGTCTTAATGATTTCTCTTGAACATACTTTTTGAAATCATACTTGATGATGAATATCAAGATATTAAAATGATGTTATCATGGAATCATGCTTGATGATTTGTTTTATGAAATTTACCTTTCCGTCTTAAATGTTGACACTTGTTTTATTAAAGGTAAAGGCATGCTTATAAGAAGTAAATCACATGAATAGAAATTTATAAAAACGAAATGCGATCCTCTATCTTATCGACTTTTCAATAAATCTATGCTTGCCATGTATGAATTTATTGAATGTGACTTTGAGGATGATTTCGGATTTCACAAATGCTTGATTCATACTTATGACATGAGACACATTTTAAATATGAATCATGTTCAATGCTTCAATCATGTTATATCTCCCTTAATTCATGTTGTTCTCCTAGATTTATTTACCAAAGAGGAGAATCTTCCGAATGAATGAAATAATACAAATGAATCACTTGTGCTTCAATCATGTTATATCTTTTTGAAATATCTTTTTAATGTGATGTTGATAATTTGAGATGCCTATTGGAATTCATGACATGAGATATTGAATCCTTGACTTATTCTTTATATGGCTTGAGAATAGATAGTTAAAATCTTGTTTGATGAGTTGTTTTATAAGATTTTGTCTTTATGTCTTGAACTTTCATGCTTATCTTGATTTGGCATATAAAGACTAAGGCATGCTTAGATGAAAAAGAATTACTTAAAAAATACTTTTCCCATCTGATCGAGATTAATGATTTCATGATATTTTGTGAATCTCGAGATTGATTTTGATGACTTGATTATGAGTTTCAAGTTAACGATTTGATTTGAATAAGTTTTATCTAAATCATCATCTTGATTTGGCATATAAAGACTAAGGCATGCTTAGATGAAAAAGAATTACTTAAAAAATACTTTTCCCATCTGATCGAGATTAATGATTTCATGATATTTTGTGAATCTCGAGATTGATTTTGATGACTTGATTATGAGTTTCAAGTTAACGATTTGATTTGAATAAGTTTTATCTAAATCATCATCTTGATCTTGCAAAATTGGAATAACAAATAATATCTTTTGATATTCATGACTTGAATCTTCCTTTCTTTTTGCCAATGACGAAGGGGAGAAAGGGTTGCTAATGTGCTATCTTGAATTAATGTAAAGGGTCATCTCAAAAGAGAAATTAGCTAACTTGCACAAGACAAGAAAATACAAAAACTTTTACTTTCTTGCACATCTAAAGAGAAGATGCAAATATAGCTCTTGCCAAATTGTTTGCTTGCCTCATGTAAAACATTATCTCTTGCTAGTTTGGCATTTTGCTAAGAAAGCAAAAATGACACTTCTCAAAAGAGAAGAAAGAGTTTGCTATCTTCAACATCACAAGCTTGCCTATCTTAAGAAACAAAAAGGCAAAAGTGCTATCTTGCTTATCTCAAGAAAAGCAAATATGCTAAAACTTGTACATCTTTAAATTTGCTAGCTTGTATGTAGTAAAACTTGCATATCATGAAAGATTTCTAGCTCAAGGCAAACGCTGGCTAGCTTGTACTCTTCCCTTCTTTTCGACAAAAACAAGGGGGAGAAAGCTTTTAGCAAAGTGCAATCTTGCACAAGACAAGAAAATACAAAAACTTTTACTTTCTTGCACATCTAAAGAGAAGATGCAAATATAGCTCTTGCCAAATTGTTTGCTTGCCTCATGTAAAACATTATCTCTTGCTAGTTTGGCATTTTGCTAAGAAAGCAAAAATGACACTTCTCAAAAGAGAAGAAAGAGTTTGCTATCTTCAACATCACAAGCTTGCCTATCTTAAGAAACAAAAAGGCAAAAGTGCTATCTTGCTTATCTCAAGAAAAGCAAATATGCTAAAACTTGTACATCTTTAAATTTGCTAGCTTGTATGTAGTAAAACTTGCATATCATGAAAGATTTCTAGCTCAAGGCAAACGCTGGCTAGCTTGTACTCTTCCCTTCTTTTCGACAAAAACAAGGGGGAGAAAGCTTTTAGCAAAGTGCAATCTTGCACAAGACAAGAAAATACAAAAACTTTTACTTTCTTGCACATCTAAAGAGAAGATGCAAATATAGCTCTTGCCAAATTGTTTGCTTGCCTCATGTAAAACATTATCTCTTGCTAGTTTGGCATTTTGCTAAGAAAGCAAAAATGACACTTCTCAAAAGAGAAGAAAGAGTTTGCTATCTTCAACATCACAAGCTTGCCTATCTTAAGAAACAAAAAGGCAAAAGTGCTATCTTGCTTATCTCAAGAAAAGCAAATATGCTAAAACTTGTACATCTTTAAATTTGCTAGCTTGTATGTAGTAAAACTTGCATATCATGAAAGATTTCTAGCTCAAGGCAAACGCTGGCTAGCTTGTACTCTTCCCTTCTTTTCGACAAAAACAAGGGGGAGAAAGCTTTTAGCAAAGTGCAATCTTGCACAAGACAAGAAAATACAAAAACTTTTACTTTCTTGCACATCTAAAGAGAAGATGCAAATATAGCTCTTGCCAAATTGTTTGCTTGCCTCATGTAAAACATTATCTCTTGCTAGTTTGGCATTTTGCTAAGAAAGCAAAAATGACACTTCTCAAAAGAGAAGAAAGAGTTTGCTATCTTCAACATCACAAGCTTGCCTATCTTAAGAAACAAAAAGGCAAAAGTGCTATCTTGCTTATCTCAAGAAAAGCAAATATGCTAAAACTTGTACATCTTTAAATTTGCTAGCTTGTATGTAGTAAAACTTGCATATCATGAAAGATTTCTAGCTCAAGGCAAACGCTGGCTAGCTTGTATGTAGTAAAACTTGCATATCATGAAAGATTTCTAGCTCAAGGCAAACGCTGGCTAGCTTGTATGTAGTAAAACTTGCATATCATGAAAGATTTCTAGCTCAAGGCAAACGCTGGCTAGCTTGTACTCTTCCCTTCTTTTCGACAAAAACAAGGGGGAGAAAGCTTTTAGCAAAGTGCAATCTTGCACAAGACAAGAAAATACAAAAACTTTTACTTTCTTGCACATCTAAAGAGAAGATGCAAATATAGCTCTTGCCAAATTGTTTTCGAAGCTCGCCAGACATGTAAGTCGAAATTTGTGGAGCTCATCGGAAAGATCGAGCTTGCGAAGAGCTCCCTCGGACCCTAGCCAAGATCAAATCAGGGAAGTCTAGGAGCTTGCCGGGAGGTCCGCGAATGGTTTCGAGAGTTTCTGGAAAATCACGGAAGTTAGCCGGGAAAAAGAAGTCTGACTTGTGGACTTTGTAATAGCTTATTAAATTTCTTTAAATTTGTAGCTAGCATGTTAATTAGGGTTAGGATTAGGTGTTAATCTTATAACCCATATAGGGGCCAATTGGGCTCGAGTTCGGACTGGTTTGGGCCAAGTTTGGAGCCCAACCAGTGAGCTGAAATAGTCAAGTGGTGGCACCGCTGGACTGGGCGGTAGCATCGCCCAGTACACTGTTAGTGTCACAACTGACAGGCGGTGGCACCGCCACTGACAGGCGGTGGCACCGCTAGCTTCGGGAACCGAAGAGAATTCAAATTTTGGAGCCCAAATTTGAATCCTCTTGAGGCCTATAAATACCCCTCTATTCTCAACTGAGATAACAACTTTTGAGAAGTAATAGATTGAGATAAAAGCCTTAGCAAAGTCTTTAGCAAGTCTAGTTTTTCAATTGCTTGAGTGTTCACCTCCTTCTTTCTCGTTGAAACTTTGTAAGAGTGTGAACCACTTGTAAAAAGTTGTAAGAGGGGTATTTGTCCTTCTCCTTCAAAGTGATTTGCTAGTGGAAGTTGGGAGCCTCATCGAAGAAGGCTTCGCAAGTGGATGTAGGTCATTTTGACCGAACCACTTTAAAATTGGCGTGTTCACTGGTTTGTATTTATTTATTACACTTTACCTTACTGCAAATCTTTATAAGTGCTTTACTTCCTCATTACTTTTGCTGCACACAATTACGAACACGCTTTCAAGTTAAGCACTTCCGAGTTCGGTTTTTATCATACGAAAAATTTCCAAAACCGACGTTTTAATCCGCTGCACTAATTCACCCCCCCCTCTTAGTGCCGCTCCGATCCTAACAGTGATAATATTGGAGCCATTTACCTATGCGCCAATCTAGTATTACACTTATGCATGAAATACATAGCCATCGGCTTTCACTTCGTGCGAGAACAAGTTGAAAACATCAACTACGTATTTCTCACGTATATACAGCTGATCAACTAGTAGACTCACTCACGAAGCCTCTTACCTACAAACTATTATCATCACATCGATCCAAGAATAGCATCCTTGATAAGAGCACCATCTTGCGGGGGCATGATAGTGGCTAAAATTTCCCATAATAGCTATCGAGATTTTCCCAATTACATGAGGAAATATTATTACTCTGTTGAGGAAAATCCTCTCTTTATGTGTATAAATAGAGAGTACCATAGAGTACCATATCAAATACAGATATCGTTTCTTCATTACATTCTTGTTCTTAACAAAAACAAGTGCATTTAGACTATTACAACTAATTTATATGGATTTATTTGGACATGTTGACATCACAAGTTTTAAAGATAGTAAATATGCTTTTGTAATTATTGATTACTATAGAAGATATATTTCTTAACATATAAAAATGATTGTTTTAAATATTATATTAAATTTTATAAATAAGTCTAAAATAAAAAAAGTTTTATGATCTCTTCTATCCGTAGTGATCAATGTAGTGAATTTAACAATCACGATTTTTAAAAATTTTATGATTTGAATGGGTATGACTATAATTTCTCTACTCCAAGAAATCTACATCAAAATAAAGTTATTAAAAAAATAATAGAAACTTATAAGAGATGGCAAGGATTATGCTTAATTAATATAACTTATCAAAAATTCTTTTAGGCCGAAGTCATTAACACAACATGTTATATCATGAATAAAATTCTTATAAGACCTCATCTATCTAAAACTCCTTATGAATTACGAAAAAATAAAAGACCAAGTGTCTTATATTTCAAACTCATTCTTTATTAAACAAATATTTATATAAATGTTATCTTCTTATCTCAAATTGAGTCTAAATGCATTGATGATACTTTTAAAAATGACTCGTGAGTCTTGGCAATGCACGAAGAACCAAATCAATTTGAAAAAAATAAAGTTAGATACTTATTCATAAACCTAATTATCATCTTGTAATTGATACTAAAAGGGACTTTAAATAAGCAAGATGAATAATGTGTCATGATTTGAAATAAAGCTAGATTAGTGATCAAAGGTTTTGACCAAGAAGAGAGTATAAATTATAAACAAATCTTTGCTGTTATGGCTAAACTTAAAGCCAAAAGGATACTTTTTGCCTATGTATATTTAAAAATTTTAAATTATTTCAAGTAGATATCAAAAGTGTTTTACTTAATAGTTTTATTTCGAAAGAGGTTTATGTTAAACAACTAGTTGGATTTAAAAATAGACTTTTTCCAAATCATGTTTATAAATTATGAAAAGACTCTCTATATATTGAAATAAGCCCCTCGAGCTTAGTATGAAAGACTTAGCTCTTTTCTTCTTCAAAAGACAAGGTCGACATCATATTATTTATTAAATATTTAAAAAATAATTTTTATATTTAAATTTGTGTTAATGATATTATTTTTGTATCTACTAATGAATTTTTATTTCAATCATTTGTTAAGAATATGAGCTAAGAATTTGAAATGAGTTTAATGTGTGAATTAATATTTTTCCAAGATTATAAATTAACTAAATGATGAAATTTTTATTAGTCAAACCAAGTATACTCTTAATCTATTAAAATAATTTTATATAAATAATACTAAGACTATCAACACATCAATGAGCATTTCTAATAAATTAGATATAGACAATGAAAAAGAATGCTTTGATCAAAAGACTTACAAAGGTATGATAGATAGTTTATTATACCTTACCACAACTAGACCTGAAAATATTTAATATTGAGATTTGTGTAAGATTTCAGTCTAATCCTAAATAATCTCACTATAAAGTAGTAAAAAGATTTTTTAGTTACTTAAAATGAACTCCTAATATAGGATTATAGTATCATAAATTTAAAATTTTTGATTTGATTGTTTATTCTGATGCTAACTTTGTATGATGTAAAATAGATAAAAAAGTATCTCTGAAACTTGTGCACTTATTTCTTTGTTATCCAAAAATCAATACTTTATCACACTATCTACAATTAAAGCTAAAGATGTTGCAATTATGCATATTGTGCATAGATGAAAAATACTTTAGAATATTATAGATTTTGCTTAAAAAATATCCCTATAAAATGTGATAATATTAGTATAATTTGTTTATTAAAGAATCCTATTCAATATTCTCGAACCAAGCATATTGATATTAAACATCATTTCAATGGGGATCATATAAGTAATCATGACATATGGATTTCATTAACATAAAACATAAGCTAGCAGATATTTTTACTAAATCATTGAGTGAGGAATAATTTGATTTTGTTCGAAGAGAACTAGGCATGTTAAAAATTTTAAATGCATAATCAAAGACCTTTTGCTATTTATTCTCATATTATTCTTGCTTTTTACTAATGACTAATAAAGAGATTTATCTAAATAAATTATAATCTTTTACCTAACTTCTTGATGTACGTAAGTTGAGATTTATTTTGTAACTCTTTTATATCAAGTTAAAATTTAAAACTTGAATGAACATTGATTTTTGAGCTTGAATTATAATATCAATAAGATTAAATTTCTTTCAACTTGATTCAGTATAAGTATTTAAAAGGATATATGATCATTTTGTTATAATTGTGAATGGCGCTAAGAGGGGGTGGGGGGGGGGTAGGGGGTTAATTAGTGCTATCGTAAAAATTAAGTCGATTTGAAACTTTCGGCTTGATAAAAATATATCAAAGATATTAAAAATGTTCTTGACTTAGAATAAGAGTGATAAGTAATTAAGGTAGAAAACAATAGTAATGAAGAGCAATAAGAAAGTGCATACCAATTTTATAGTGGTTCGGTCGTCGTGACTTACGTCCACTCTCGATTCCTCCTTAGTTGAGGCCACCAGCATCCACTAACGATCTTCTTTCAATATGCAAAGATCAATTACCCTCTTATAACTCTTTTATGTTTTTTATAGGTTTAGGAGATATCTTTTACAATACACTCACCTCTCTCTTAAATTGAAATCAACACTTAGAGCTAGAGGAGGGAATTTTCACAAGATTACAATAGCGTTTTCCTCCATTTTTGTTCTTAGTTTTTTTTGTGTTTACTGAGTAAGGATAAGTGGGGTATTTATAGGCCCTAAATGACTTCAAAAAATGGAGCCGAAATTCAAATCCCTGATATTTCGAGGTATTAGCGGTACCACTAACAATGCTGAGTGGTACCATCGTTCATCAATTCTGACACTAGGCGATACCACCGCCTAGTCTGATGGTACTATTGTCTAACACACTGACATCGGGCGATATCACCACCGAATCTAGCGATACCATCACTTAACATAGTTTGGAAGACTGTATTTGGGTAGTATCATCACCTAGTCTAGTGGTACCACCACCTGACATGGTTTGAGAGATTATGTCTGGGTGGTACCATTGCCTAGTATGGGCGATACCATCACCATAACCTACTATAAGACATTGAATGGGCCAAACAATAGGCCTAGTTCAGCCTTGATTCAGGCCCAATTGGCTCCTAATTGAGTTGGCATTGTTTCACCTCAATATCGACTCAATTAGACCTAAACTAACTCGATCTAGACAAATTATTATAAAGCATGAATTATATGTTGTCCAGCATGTTATTGGTTCTTCTGATGTTTCGTCTGATCCTTCGACACATTATCCTCTCCTTTGGTGTATTGTCCAATCGGTATGTTGACACGAACAACTTTCGATCTCCTTGGTGCAATGTTCGATCATTTGGCCAGCATGTTGACCGATCCTTCGGCCCGACGTCCAATCTCCTGATATGTTCAACTCCGGCCCAACATCTAATTCCTCCTGTTTCAATCAATTTGCATCTTCTTAATCAAAGCTAATCCTATATCACTCAAAACACATATTAGATCACAAACTCATCAATTGATTTCATCATCAAAATCCGATATTCAACTATCTCTTCCTTTTTTTATGATGACAATAAATTGATAACAGAGTTTAACCTAAGCTCGCATATCAATATGTCATATTGATAAAATCTTTAAATTCAAAAAATTATGCAATGTTTTAAAACATAAAAGTACATCCTACCATGCATGATTTAACTTATCATCATATCTTCTCCCCCTTTATCATCAATAAAAAAGAGAAGTGCATCTAGTAAATTTTTGAGATATGCAAGTTTTACAACATATAAGCTAGAAATAATTTTGAGTTATGCTAAATTTTGCTTCTTGAGATGTACAAGTTTGTACTTTTTGCTTCTCTTGATAAGTGTAAGCTAGCAAATTCTTCTCCATGAAATGTGTAAGCTAGCAAGTTTTTCTCCTTGAAATATACAAGCTAATAAGTTTTACATCATTTTAGAACATGCAAGCTAGTAATTTTATCTCCTCCTTTATCATTGTCAAAAAGAAGGGAAGAATATAATTTTGTAATTCTTTTCCCTTTATATCAATTTTCATTTCATGACAAAGATAAATTTAAATCAAATGTGATGAGATATACAATTTATGAATACAAGGGAGTATCATAAATAAATCATGATACGAAAGATATAATAACAAAAATCATTTGAATACCAAAAGACATTATTCATTTTGACAAATCTCTTGAGATACTAGCAATTTTCTTTTTCCCTTTTATCATTGCAAACAAGAAAAAAGAAAAGAGGAGGTACAAAAATTTTCATCAATGATCATCACATCAAAGATATCAAAGATCTTGAAAGATCAATACAAAAGATCATTAGTCTTTTGTATTATCAAGAAAAACTTCAAAACATAAGAAATCAATTTGATGATCAATACAAAGGAGTCATAATGAATTTCAAGTTGAGAAATTAAGATTATAATTTGTATAAATCTCATCTTTAATAAAAACATCATAAAGAATTTCAAAAATATCAAGAAATTAAGAGAAGGATTATGATTAAAATAAATCTCCTTTTAAGTAAATAGCAAAAGGAAAAATCATAATAAACGATTTTCATTCAAACGAAAAATGCAAGCCATTGAAAATAAAAAAATCAAGATAAAAAAATGGATAAGTATTCTCTTTAATGAAATACTAGAGTCATATGATAATAAAAAGTAGGGCATCTTAATTCATATAAAGAAAATCTCAAGTTATAATTCTGAGAATTCAATATCATGATATAGATAAAACTCATTGAAATTCAAATCATCAAAATCACTTTTAGGATATTCAAAATGACATAAATAGATTGATTAATCTCTTATTGAAAACTCGATAAGATTTTAGGGATAGAGAGACATTTTTAAGAATAATGCATTCCTTTTTTTTTATATGATTTATTTCATACAAATATGCCTTTGTCTTTTATGCCAAACAAAAACATGGATTATTTAAAATTGAAAAACAAGATTTATCACAAGAGTCATCAAGATCAATAAATCATAAATCACAAAAATCATCATTAGATGTCCCTAGTTAACCCTAATAGATCATACTCTATTGGATACTGGATCTCCATCCAATTATCCAAACCTCTTAGATTAGTGGATCTTTACCCAATAATCTCTTATTAACTCTTATTGGATCTCATCCATGAGATCCAATAATTCAAGGGCTTATTGGATATCAAATAAGATAAGGGCTCCAACATATATCTCATATCCAAACCTCTACTCGTCGCAACACCTACCATATGTATATGACCTTCTAGGCCCAATATCGAGCTGGTCGTGAGTCATACCTGTCAGAACTCCTTCTGGCTTGATGGATTATTATCTTCATAATAATTCACTCGATTGATCAACTATGGACGCACTAAGCCACTACGCCACAGTCTCCAAATGATACAAGAGAATCCAATCATTTGGACATATATGTCCTAAATTACCATGTACCTATAGTCTATCAACCATTTAATATCTTAGAGATCATATATCGAGCATGGTGATATCAGGCCCATATGGTTTCTCCTTGAGTCTCGCTTGAATTGGATTTTTCAAGAGAACTCTTTCTCTCTCAATCCGAATGACCTTGGCCAAGGATTTGTTTGAGTAAGAATATATAGGATATTCCCCTCATGATACCGAGAGTGGATGATCCTCTATCGATACTCAATAGCCCTCGTAAGGTTGACTGCTACTCTCAATAACCGGTCGTACTAGATTTGGAACTTCCAAACCTATAAGTGTGGTTTCAAATAGCAGAGTACTCATATAGGATTTCCTTATTGTCTTAAGTCTAAGGACCAGATATACTACTAGGACTACGAAATTACTATATGATAATAAGGCATCATCAACCATCTAGTATTCCGTGAGCAGATCAATCAGTGAACTCATTCTCCAATAAGCACCTGCATTGTATCCTTAGTGCAAGTGCTCATTGGAGAGCAGATGATACAGTACAGGTGCTCATTGGAGAGTGGAGTATCATAACTCACTATATCCTTAATGCACTTGCATTGTATCTTTCCAAACCTATAAGTCTGATATCAAAGAGCGGAGTACTCATATAGGATATCCTTATTGTTTTAAGTCTAAAGACCAGATACACTACAAGAACTACGGAATCACTGTATAACAATAAGGCATCATCAACCATCTAGTATTCCATAAGCAAATCAATCAGTGAACTCATTCTCCAATGAGTACCTACACTGTATCCTTAGTGTCCCCACATGAGCAGCTATGAGACTAGCTACCTTCATCATATGGATGAGTATACAGCACACTAGTCTGTCCGATTATCTCGATGTCCCTTTGGAGTAACTTATGACCATGATTATTTAAGGTCTATGTTTAAAGGTGAATCGGTCTCATTATCATGATCTCATCACGATCTGATTCCCATTACACAGATCCATTGACATCATAATATATATGTATATGTAACAAGCAATATAAAGTGATAAAATGCTAAAATATAATAAGCAAAAAAAATGTGGATCATGTCATATATACCATTACTCACGTGATTGACTTGCACGACACCTATGACTAACAAGATCATATCATTCCATGGGTCCCTCATTCTAATGGAGCAAACTTATTCTACATGGTGCCAAAGACAAAAGGAGTTTTGAGGTACATGCACCTTATCTCAGAGAAGCATTTAACGAAAAAACCAAGGTGACTCAACTTGCAGAGGTGAAGTTGGGTTCAGAAGGCCTTGGCATGGGGCAAGAGGATGCGAAGGTAAGTATTTTTTAAAAATATATCACAGTGCTACCATTCGAATTGCCATGAAGAAAGCGATGTGCAGCGAAGATTATACTACTAGGGGCAAAGGCCTTGTAGCAAAGTCAGTGGACTTCATGAGCTACTAGGCGATGGACTATCCTAGAGCTATGCTTCGTTTGGGTGTGACCCGAGAGCGAGTGGACGAAGGTCGATTGCTAGTAGAGTGAACACAATCAAAGGTGGAAGAGATTATGTAATATGTTGGCAAAAACCACATATGGAGGGATTAAAATCTGAGTTTATCCCACAATGATTAGAATGTAATGGAGATATCACTATGAGGCAACATGGTGCAGTAGATCGTGGTGGAACAATTCGTGGCAATGCAATATATATGAAACTAGTCTCGCGAGGGACTAGATCATATGGAGGTATGATTGAGAGCTATTGAGAGCTCCACTTTAGTGAACAATATAATGATAAGAAAGGCTATAGATTCAAGGAGTGAATGTCATAATATCATAGAGGCGAGTCTTCTGTGTGTGTATTAAATTTTGCATTGGATAAAAGCTTTGGTCATCAGCATATGAGAGCTATGTACCACCGAGGGAGAATTTCAAATGCAATTACCAATGAGTCCCATGGGGGGGGACTTAATCATGCAGAGGTATAATCGGAGTGACTGGATAATTGGACTACTCCAGAGCTTATATTTACTTAAGGGAACCCGACAAGTTAGAGGATAAGGTTGATTAAGCGAACATTGCTACCAAGGAAGCTAAGGAGAATAGAATTAGTAAGAACCCTGCAATATGATGGTGAGGCCATGAATGAGAGTTACAATATATCTTTCTATCGACCAAGGGGAATTACTCGAAGAACACAGAGGTGTTGAAGTATGGGGTTAAAAGGGGCAAGGAAGCAACGAGTCCAAAGGGACTTAACTACCCAAAACTAAGCATTGGTTAGAATGCAAGTTGACTCAGAGGAGTGCCACAGAAGCAGATCTACCGATCGCGAATAAAGTGATGTAGATGCAAGGTAATGGATAGTAGGGCCATAGGCATGGCAGCACCATGGTACCACAGAGGCGGGACTTTCGTGAGGTCATCAATCCTTTATTCTCATGGAGGGAGAGCACTTAGTCATGAAAGGGGTTGAAGAGGTAGAGAATACAGAGGCAAACTCTAAGTACCGAGACAAGGCTAAAAGGCAGAGGCCATGGAATTTCGTAAGACTAGTGTCAATAAGCTTCTCATTAAGATAGCCAAAAGTGGAGGACTTCGGATTGATGGGAGAGTGCTCAACCAAGGAATGAAGTAGGTAGTACATGGTGTTGTACCTTTGCGACTTAGAAGAGTAAGCAACAAAGATGATAGAGAATACAGTATAATCCTAAAGACGACCAAAACTATTAGAGACTTGCTCTAAGTTGGGGTAAAAACTTTTTGTATTCCAGAAGTTCGGTGGCATTGAGAAGGTGAATCATAGTAGAATACAAGGAGTGTAAACACTTCGAGTGCTTCAAAAGTGTGAGCAAAAGAGCGGGTGAAAGCTAGTAACCAGCTCGATGCATGGAGTACAACCCTCGATGAGGCAGGTGAAATCAAAGTAATATTTACCTTCTCAACTCTTAAGAGAATGGGCGAAACTAAGTATTCTAATTCTCTTCTCTATCTAGCAGAGGAGCTCTACATAGGTTCAAAGACCCTTCGAAGAAACCTCGTGGAAGATAATAATTGTCAAATCCTCACTAATGGTGATTAGTGCTACTGAGAATGGATTATCCACTTCATTTTTCAATAGAGTGTCAATTGAAAGCGATGGCATTGAGAAGATGGTATAATCCTAGAGACAACCAAAACTATTAGAGACTTGCTCTAAGTTAGGGTGAAAACTTTTTGTATTTCAGAAGCTCGATGGCATTGAGAAGGTGAATCACAGTAACTAACTCAATACAAGGAGTGCAAACACTTTGAGTGCTTCAAAAGTGTGAGCAAAAGAGCGGGCAAAAGCTAGTAACCAACTCAATGCATGGAGTATAACCCTCGAGGAGGCGGGCAAAATCAAAGTAATGTTTACCTTCTCGACTCTTAAGAGAACAGGCGAAACTAAGTACCCCAATTCTCTTATCTATCTAGCAGAGGAGCTCTACATAGGTTCAAAGACCCTTCGAAGAAACCTCGTGGAAGATAATAGTTGTCATATCTTCACCAATGATGATCAGTGCTACTGAGAGTGGATTATCTACTTCATTTTTTAATAGAATGTCAATTGAAAGCGAAAGTAATGCGAACATACTTGGAAATGATGACTAAGTGAAAGAAAAATAGATAGAAAAATTTTACGGAGGAATGACCTAAAAACTTTAAAGTCTGCAAGGCGATGCTCATTAAAGCTTCAACAAGCATTCACCTAGTTCAAGTGGTATAAGATATTTGAGAGACTGATGCATACTATGGATGGTATTTTCCTTCATCTGAGAGATCCATAAGAAATAATAGGGATCGGCACAACTCAGTTGACCCCACACCAAAGTTAGAGTCATTAGTGAGTTAAAGCAGCATAGCGGATCAAAGTTCGACTACTCAACAACAACGGTAGAGTGCAATTGGGAGCCAAGAAGTATATTGCAACTAGAGCAGAAGATTGAAGACTTAGCAAAGGCTAGAAGATGTAGCATCTGCAAAGGTTTCAACGAGGACGTCGAAGGAATAAGTGGGGGAGAATGTCATAGACAAAATTGTAAATTAGGTGTTTGATGTAATGCTCATATATGTTTATGTCTTTCGATTTTGTTCATACTTTGCACAGCATGTAAAGGGCTGATAGTAGGTTTAACAGCCCTATTTTCTTTGGTTTTGGTGGTTATCCTAAGCTTGTAAACAAAGGTAGTATTATATGGGCATTTGTAGAGATTTTGGTCTGTAATAGACCATTTTGGACCCTTTGTTATGCAATTGTTCAAAGCTTGTGAAGTATGTAATTTGCATTGGTTATGAAGTGTTTGCTAAAATGATTACTTGTGGATTTTGAATGAGACGCTTTCTCTAACACATTTTTTCTTTTGTAAGTCCTAAGGGACCATGGGAGGTTTCGGGGAGGTCGACCTTTGTAGATGGACACGCAACGATGTAGCATGACTTAGGCAAAACCAACTAAGGACATGATAATAGATCGAAAAGATCGAACTACTATAAATCGGTTTACCTCTCTTTACTTGCTTTTTACTTGTGATTTAGTTTTAATTTTTTTACTTATAATCTTAACTTGATTAATCGAGTTTTTGAAACATATTAATTTAACAATCGAGTATTAAAATCAATTAAAAATGCTATTGTACTAGTTTACCTAACCCCCACCCCTCTTAAGGTCATTAAGATCCTGACATATGCCCCTTAAGTCGGATTGAATGATCAAAACAAAGGAGAATTTTGAGAAAGCTCAGATAATATCATTCGAGGAGTATCTATAATAAAAAAACTTATAATTGGAGGAGATTTGAATGGTTATATAGAGAAAATATAAGATGAATATAAAAGGTTCATGTGAGCCTTGGTTATGGGGAGAGAAATAAATATTGTGATATGATTTTGGATTTTGTAACTCCATATAATCTAATAATTATAAATACTCACTTTAAAAAGAAAAATAAATATTTAATTACCTATAAGAGTGGTCACAACCATAGTCAAATAGATATTTTTTCTTACTATAAAGATAAACAAAGTTATTTGTAAGAATTATAAAGTTATATTTGGTGAAAGTTAGATGAATCAACATAAGTTAATGGTATTAGATATTTATTATAGAAAATAAAAAATAGAAAAAGATAATAGAAAACATTACTATGACTAGATTGTGAAATTAAAAAAATGATAATATGAACACTTTTAAAAATAAGATGGAAAGAGAGACAACTTAGAATTTAGATAAGGATCATATTAATATTATTTGAACTAGAATTAGGATCTTAACAAAAGAGACTTTTGGTGAAATTAAAAGTAGAGATATAACCTTAATAAGAAGTTGGTGATGGTGTGAGAAAGCTCAAAAAATAATTTTTACTAAAATATCATGTTTTAAATATGAATAAAATTATAAAATTAGAAAAATAAAGAATCTAAAAGAAGCTAAAACTGATTAGTATGATAAAATAAAAAGCTTATGATAATTTTTATAACAAACTAGAGACTAAATATGGTAAAAAAAGATACATATTGAATTGTTAAAGCTTGAGAAAGAAAGTATAAGAATTTAGATAATATTAGATGTATTAAAGATGAAAATCAAATAATACTTGTTAATGATAACAAAATTAAGGAAAGATAAAAAATTATTTTGTAAATTATTTAATGAATATTCCATTCAGGACTTAAAATTAATGATAAATAATAGTGATAGATTTAATATTATATATTTATTCATAAAATTAAAGCTAATGAAGTAAAAGACGTAAGAAAAATGAAAATAGTTAAGAGTGTGGGGTTTTCTGGTATTCCTATTGAGATTTGATAAAGATTAGAGGATAAGGAAGTATCTTGATTAATTAAATTATTTAACATAATCATAAGATTCAGAATGATATATGGTGAATGTAGAAAATTTTTTAAATACCTATTTATGAAAATAAGGGTGAAATATAAAATTATTCAAATTTTAGAGGAATTAAAATCATGAGACATATTATAAAACACTAGAAAAAAATTATCTAAAGTAAGATAAGACTTGAAATAAATATCTCTAAAAATTAATTTATTTGTATACCTACCAGATCAATAATAGAAGCTATTTATTTACTAAGATAATTAATAAAAAGTATAGGGAGAAAAAGAAAGATTTGTATATAATTTTTATTGACTTTGAGAAAGTCTATAATAAGGTTTCTCGAGATTTATTATGGTGGATTTTAGAAAAATATATATATTTACTAATTATATTGATGTTATTAAATAAATATATGATAATGTAATTACTAGTATTAGAATTATAGAGAGTATGTGTAGTGAATTTCCTATTAGTATAGGATTACAGCAAGAATCCATATTAAGTTCATACCTTTTCATATTAATAATGCATCAACTTACTAGTCACTTTTATAATAAACCTTATTAGTGTATATTATTTATTGATGATATTATCTTAGTTGATAAGCGCCTAAGTGAAATTAATTATAAACTTAACCTAAGACTAAATGTTTTAGATTAAGTAGAACTAAAGTTAAACATATAAAATATAATTTTAGTGAGTCTAGAAATACATATAAGAATATACTTAAATTTGATGGACAAAAAGCTTATTTAAGTAAATCTTTATAAGTATCTTGGATTAATTATTTAACAAGATGGAGAAATCAATGAAGATATTATTCATAAAGTAAAAATAGAATGGTTTAAATGATGAGGGGTGTCAAGAGTCATATGTGATTATTAGATATATTTGAGATTTAAAAAATATTATAAAATAGTTGCGAGTGTTGAATCTTGGATTTTGATGATGAAACCAATTGATAATGTTTATGATCTGCATTTTGAGTGATGCAAAAAGCTTCAATCAGGAAGAGACAATTAAAGCAGAAATAATTATGTTGGGTCGGAAACATGTCAGAAGATTGGATGTGGAGCCGAATAATCGGTCGATGTTTCAGTAGAAAGCTTCAAGTCATGAGTTCGGGCATCGGGCCAAGAAGAGTGGAAATTACACTAAGGAAATCAGAGTTGCAGAGGTCAACTGGCAGATCGGACAATAGGCCGCAAGAGATGACGATGCGCCGAAAAATCGGACGAAGCGTCAATGGACCAATAACATGCTAGACAACATGATTCAGGCTTTGTAATAATTGTCTAGATCGAATTAAGTTTCATTTGTACAAGATTAACTACAATAGTGATCGAGGCATAAAGCAAATAAAATCCTAGAATCAAAAACGAGATATCGTTGAGAGTTCTAGAGTTCGTCATAAATCCGGACATTCGTCGGAAGTTCTGCCAGAATTGATCGAGAATTCTAAGAACTTGCTGAAGAAGCTCGTCGAAACTCACCAAGAATATCATCTTAAAGTCCAAGAGCTTGTCGGGAGTCCGCTGGAACATTGCCGAGAGATCATCAGAAGTTTGCCGGAAGCTCGCCGGAAGAAACCTAGACTAATCAGACCGGATTTGCTTAGTATATGCCTTAAATTTCATAGTTAGTATATAATTGGGATTATAATTGGGCCAACCCAATTAGGGGATAGTTGGGCCCAAGTTTGGGCTTTGTTGGGCCAAAAAAAAAGCTCAAACAATGACCTAATAGGTGAAATCGTCGTAGCATAATCTTCGAGAATGTGTCAAGCGATGGTACCGCCTAGACACAGTCTCCGAGAGACTGTCAGGTGGTGGTATCGCCAGACTGGGCGGTGGTACTGCCAATGTCAAGCTGCAGCCCAATGTAGGCGGTGGTACCACCCGTACCCCGAAATTTCGAGGATTTGAATTTTGGCTTCAAGTTTTGAAGCTATTTGGGGTCTATAAATACCCTAAGTATGGAGGTGTAAAAAAAGTGAACAAAAACTCTATGTTTTTAGAGTTGAAAACTCTTGTAAAGTATAGAGTTCCTCCTCCTAAAGTTTAGAGACCATTCTAAGAGAGAGTGTGAGAGAAGCTTTGTAAAAAGGGGGTGTAAAGGTTCTCTCCTGAGCCTGCAAAAGGAGAATAGAGTTCGCTTATTAAAGAAAGATTATTAGTGGATGTCGATGGCCTCAATGGAAGAGGAATCGGTGGAGTGGATATAGGTCACAACGATCGAACCACTAGAACTCGGTTTACATTTACTTCTTGCGATTTACATTTACTGCAAACTGCCCTTCTTTACTCTTACTACTCTACTTCCTCATTACACGCTTACATAAGTGTTTTTAAGTTAAACATATTTACGATCAGTTTTAATCGTACGAAGATTTTTCAAATCGACATTTTTACCGCTGCACTAATTCACCCTCCCCCTCTTAGTGTCGACTCGTTCCTAACAGTAAGACCAATAATACTTTATGGATTCGAGTGTTTGAAGTTAAAAAAAAGCATATACAAAAAATTTATATTGTGGAGATAAGAATACTGAGATATATATGTAGAGTTACTAAAAAAGATAGAAATTTTTTATTTTTATTTATGAACAACTAGGTATTGTTTCTATAAAAGATAAGATAAAAAAAAATATTTAAGATGGTATGAATATATGTTGAGAGGACATCCGGATGTGATAGTCAGAAAAAGTAAAATAATTAATATTAGTGGTATAATGATAGATAGATAAAGACAAAAAAATCTTAATAGAAACTATAAATAAAGATATAAATACATGTATGACTTTTTAAAGATCTAAATGATAACAAAATATTTATATAGCCAACCCTAAATAGTTGAGATTTATGATTTTATTGTTATTATTATAGAGTAAATAATAAAGTTATTGAATAGGGACCATCTCATATGTATGTAGGACTTTCTAAAAGTCCAATAATTTGGGCTTAAGTAGGCTTAGATGTCAGGTTCTTTAGGCCCAAGTCTAAGCCCAAACCCAAATCTCGTATAGAGAGAGAGAGAGAGAGAGAGAGAGAGAGAGAGAGGTCACACTGATAACAAAGTAGATAAGTATTACTCAATGATTCCTCATGTTAGTTGGGTGTTGATATCACACGAGACATATTCTATCTATTATTTCACTTTCCGTTTCTTTATTTGTTTTCACTGATGTGGAGCACTAGATTTGGTCCTCTTCCCTTTGATTCACTGGTGACAAACATCACACACTTACTATTAAAGAACTCGTTCACCACAATCAACTTTCTTCCTTTATTATATACTCGCGTTCCCAACTTGTTGTACCGACTCTTTGGTTGAGAGCATCATATATGTGATTCACGATCTGAATCCTATGCAGTGCCGCATCTCTCTCTCTCTCTCTCTGAGACTTTTGTTTGGCCAATGGATGACATGTAAGATATTTTGTGGTCCTCCAAGCAATGGATGTCTCGTCTGTCGTATCATCAATAAGTTTTCAGTAGAACTGCTGTCCTTTTATCCGAAAGGCTAAGACAAAACTACACTTTGAAGAATGATGCTTGATGGAAGGGTGTTTCAATGATTAGGTGAATGCAATTGTGCCCACAGTTTGGCTACGTCTCCAAGGGAAGATTGGCCGGTGGTGTCTGTCAGAAAGAACACACGAGCTTTTCTTTTCCTTTTTCCTCGTCTCTTTCTCTCCACTTTGCATCTTCACAACCTTACCTAACGGTTTGGCCGGTGGAATCTGAAAGATGCATATGGCAGCCAAGTCTCGTTTGTTAATTACTCAGGACGTCATTTGAAGAAGATTAAGGAGTCAAAACAAAGGCCGAAAGAGCATGTAATAATAATCTGTAAGAATATTCTCAGTAGTAAAGAAGGGCTTCCTTATTCTATACTTTAATAGCCTTAAGTGCTGAGAATAAGATGAATGTGTTAACCTCTAGACTAACGAATATGGAAGAAGTGAAGAAGCAAGGAAGTATAATTACTACATGTTAAACACATTCCCTTGCAAAAGGATTTTTGCGGACATAGTTATGCTTTAGACAAATATTTATGGAAGATAATTGAAAGGGAAGAAGAAGAAGAAGAAAGAAAAATACTATGACATGTTAAACACATTCTCTTCCACGAAGGATGTGTTACACGAAAAATTCCGAAGAAAATCTCTGACATGTCATAAACTGCTTGATATGTCTCAAAGATGTCTAAAAATCTACTTTGTCAAGTAAAACTAGACTTAGAGACACTTTGTCTCAAGAAATGGTCGCATGTTTTCTAGTTTATCGTTCTAGTCAATATCTGTGACTTGCAAAACAGCTTGATCAAATGCCATTTTCGCAGAAATAGATACATTTGGATGTATATTTCCCTTCATGAATTAGTTATGCATCTTCTTATCCAGTTAGTATGATACAAATATTGAAGAAGAGTTGTGAAAATTTTCAGTTCATTTTTTTGATTTCATCATCATGTCACTTGGTGATGGTAAAGTCAAATGTTGATATAGAACTTCATCTCGTAAGAAGTCATGTAACACACATACATATACATGTATAGGAGATTACAGATTGCAAATTACTAAGAAGCAACTGAACTTGTTGGTAGGAGTCGAACGAAGGAAACGTAAGCTCAGCTTTGACCTCTCTTCACAAGGAAGAACTGGAAAGTCAAAATTAAAGGATGACTTCTGTAACTATTGTAGTTGAAAAAAAATTAATATGTGTGTGCAAAACTCATAGTATGAAACTAAGCGTCAGTGGGAATCAGATTTAGCTGGCGTTGTCTTCATTGATATCACAAGAACACACATGAAGCATAAACTGTTTCATGTCCCTCAGTTAATCTCAGTATATTCCTATTTGAATGCTGAAACACAATCATAAAAAAAGGTCAATGAAGAATTATCTTCATATGTGTGTGTATATGAATGTATGACAACTTGTTTACAGTGTGTTTACAAACATAAATTACAAAGAATTGTCTGCAAAGATCTCTGAAGATAACCCCTAAACCCCTGGGAACAAAAATTATGAGGGATTAATGGGTCATCTACTCCCCCATCCACAACACAGCATTGGGCCTCAAATTAGTCCCAGAGATTGCACCAGATTCCCCACTTGCATTGCTGCATCTTGCCATGGCCATCCCGGTAACTTGTGTTTCCTGAGCGTCATCTTTGCCTTTGCCAGCAGATCCACCATGCCCTCCTTGTGGACTTGCACCATCTTGGGGCACTTCAGTAGCCCTATGTATGTCCCCAGGTCATGAACACACGCAGGGTTTTGCATCTTGAAGAAGTCGAGGGCGAGCTCGACTCCAACGTGAGCGTAGCAGGAGCAGCTCCATGGGAGCTGGTACGTCTCGCCGAGAGCCCGGAAGTGCTCGTTCATGAACAGGCCCGGCAGCTTGGTGACCGGATCATGGACGTTCACCACCCTCAAGACCTTCACTCCGAGCTCTTCGCACCTCTCCTTGAAGCCGGTGTTGCCGACCCTCGGCCCTCCGAACGAGTACACCGTGATCGGTATCTCCCGCTGCTTCTGGAACCGGTTGAGGCCGAGCTCGGCGAGGTCGTACCCGGAGAGGAGGGCGAGGGCGCTCCCCATGCTGTGTCCGGCCAATGTGATGCTCATCTCCTCGTCCTGGTACTTGTTGATGAGCCGGGACACTTCCCCGAGCAACTGCTCCCGGCAGCTCCCTTGGCCGAACCTACAGGTGCTGTCGTCGGAGGTGTACAGGCTGAGGAACCCCGACTCGACCTTCACGTCGAGCCGGGGGTCGTGCGGGTCCAGGTTCGCCGGCCTCAGCGAGCTCATGAAGTTGGCGATCCACTCGGTGCTGGTGACGGTCCCCCGGAATGTCACCAGCACGTCCCGCCGCCCCAGCCGCCTCACCTCCTCGTCCGACGACACCGCAACGTACCCGATCCACCGGCCGCAGCAGGTGCCGTGCTGCATGGGGATGCTGATGTCCGGCGTCGCGTAGATGTACTTGGTGATCTCGTATCCGGACGACTCCAACCCCACCTCCTCCAGCATGCGGCGCTTCCCGTACTTGCAACTCAGGTAGCGCTGCGACGCCGGGTCGAGGTCGAACGCCTTGTAGCACGCCATGACGAACTCCCCGTACCGGACGATCTCCTCGCGCAGCAACGGGCTCAGCGGCTGGACGAGGTCGTTCCAGTCGTCGGCGCCCTGGATCTTCCTCCACACGCTAGCCAGGCGGCTCGTCGCCTCCCGTGCCCTTTCCGGCCGAGACCGGAGCACCGGGGCGGCCGACGGCGTCCGCCGGGGCGCGGCGACAGACATCCCGGGGCGAGGCCGGCATGGCCGGGGCTTCCGCAGGGCCAGATGCTGCTTGGGCATGGAGACGGTGGAGGAAGCCATGAGGGCGGTGCAAACAGGCACGAAGAGCAGTGTCTCAGATTATATAGACAGAACCAACCGGTGAATATAAAATGGGAGAGCGTGTTTGGCGAGGGTTTGACTGGGTTTCTTCCTGACCTTTCTTTTTGTCAATGGGTCGGTCGGGCTCCCTACCACTCCGCCGTTGGTGATTTGTTCCCCTAGGCTCGCTTCATCACCTGCGTTACGGCTCGCACTTGCCAAGGTTGCGACAGATTGTGCAGCAGGAGTGTAAATCCATGAAAGACACTGCCCTGCGACACATGGATTGGAGCATGCCATCGCCAGTTGACTTGTACTCTCTCAAGAAAAGGAAAGCCCGCCAAGTCTCCTTATGAACGCCGACATTTCGCTCCCCCCCACTTTCCCTCGTCGCTCGTTCCTTATTCCACGCCGTGAAGGGGTCAACCTCTGGCCGTCCGATCGTGTCGGGGACGAACACAGCCGTCGGATCTGTTGACCACGGCCGCAAATCTTGGTCTTCCCCCACCCGTCATCCACGTGTACTCCTCTACACGGGTGGGACCCACGGAAATCTTGCAAACCTGACGGTAACAGCCACCTAGATACGGAATTAGTTCAACAAGAAAAAGGGACACCACGATGAGGTCCAAACGCAAGTGTGAGGGAGGTGGTTACGTAATGAATGAACCTAAGAGTAGACACGTCACGCGTGTCCATCGTCGTACATGCAACAGCTCACAGGATGAAGAGATGAGAGGTAGGCAGTGAGAGCAGTGGGGAACAGAAAACTGTATTATATCTCACCTCTGCTATCTGATACAATCTGATACGCAATTATTGGCCATGGCCTTAGCTGTGTCTTGCAAAGGTTGGTGAAAGAAGCTTTATTGTAGTACTGGCTTGATATAGTTTTTGGAGCTTGGAAGATTGCGAGGCCAGAGAAGGTTAGCCTGGCTTCCAATGTACTCATACCTCGTGTCAGCTTCCAGGCAAGTTTTATGAGATCTTGTGCTTCCATGGATGTTTCAGAAACACTAAAAAAGAAGGGCACTTGCTCGAGCTTGTCAGGAACAAAGTAGAGGTTCCACCTGAGGATGATGCCACTAGATTTTACTGCAACTACTCAATACAGCTAAACCTGCTCTCAGATCTTCACCCATTAGTTGAGCATAATAGTGGTTGAGAAAGTTCACTCTCCCTTCTTTTTACCAAGCTGCTGCTGTTGCCTCCTTTTGGGTGTTTATTTTCTGTGACAGAGTTCTGATTGGAGATTTTTGTGAGTAACATCTCACCAAATTGTCTGTGTTATACTATGACTAAGAAGCATTTTAATACTTGGAAGGCTGAAGTGGATTGCATCAGCCAGGTTCAGCAGCAGCCCTTGACTGATCTTTGTCTTCGTCTATAGCTTGGTCCTCTGGGATTTGAATACACAATTCTTCTATAAGCAGCAGCCACACAATTAGGTTTACTGCTTTAGCTTGGCCTCTTTCACTGCATCTAGCCCAGAATTCCATTCCTCGGCCTCTCTCTCTCTCGTGTCCTTTATGGAAATCAATGCCTGCCTTGCTTTACTGACCAAGTGGAACGTAACTGAAAGTGTTTCTTCTTTGGATGCAAAGCCCCTCGCTTTTTCCTTTCTTTTGACCACAGCCACCATTTGTTTATTGCATCTTGTGCAGCAACCTGAGCTTACCAAAGTGAGACCGGCAGAGGCTGCAACCCGCCCTTGAGCAGCAATCTTCAGCTTCAAAAGGCTACTGTTGTAGTCTTAGAGATGGCTTCCAGGGTTTTCCTCACTGGTATTACTTGCTCCACTCCAACCTGGGATGTATCAAATCAATGTTAGTAACAGTAACTGTTTAAGAGAGATCAGTTGAATTCCCTACAGCAGCAAGGTTGTACCTTTTTTACGGAAGCTACTGCTGCATGTTAGCCACAGGTATATCCTAGGAGTTTTACATATTTGTCCTTGCAAAGTCGGAAAATTATAGTTGCCCCTACAAGTTCCAATCTATAATAGCATACATGTTCCCAAAAACTAGGATCCTCACTGTAGCAATCTCCAATTAAAATCCATCCAAAACCCACTACTATCCATGTCTACCAGTGGCTAATTGGAATTTAGAATTATTAGAAAATATATACAATATCTAAATACCTAAAATTCTTACCATCATAATGCTTCTTAAAAAATAATAATGTCAATTAAAATTCCAATGACTCTATTCTAACAGATAAATGATGGCTAAAGTTAGTTACTAGAGAACAACTACAAGAACATTATATAGTTTTTGGGTTTTGCTGAGATGTAAGTATGCTAAACTTGAATTTAGAGATATAACTACAAAAATCAAATACTTCCAAGGGTCATTTGTGCAATTTTGTCGATACCATAAGTAGGCCAAAAACAGACTAATGTCAACCAGTTCATATGGGCCCGGGGTTGAGATGATTACATGGGAGTAGATTTGACTCCCTGTTTAAATTGGATGTGCATAAGTGTTTATGCACCATATCAATTCCATACGTACATGTTCTGACGAAGCTTCTTAGAACTATGAAAACCTTATACAGAATCATCAGTTAATGTTGCCTTTACCTTCAAGTAAGTTTATTTCCACAAAATCTGAGGTGGCAAGGACTTTTGCAAGTCAAAATCTTAGGAAGACCAGCAACTTGTTCCAGTTGCAGTTGGTAACTACCTCTGTATGCATACAATAAGTTGGCCTATAACATAGAAAGACAAAATCCTGTTCTTATGATCCTGAGGATGAGATGTTTACATGGGGAGTAAATTTGGCTCCACATGGTTGACCTGGATGTGTATAAAGTGTTGATGCATTCTATCTATCTTTTCCATTCATGTACAAGAATGTGAGGAAGCTTCATTGAAAGATCATGAAATCCTTTTGGAGAATTTTCAGCTAATAGTGTCATAGTGTCTTGATCTTCTCTGCAACAGTCAACATTTCATTCATAAAATTCCTAAAAGCAGAAAAGAGACCATAGCAGCCTATTATTCAAGGGTGCCCATTGTACTTTGCATGGAGGACATGACGGCATCATGATAATAGATAATATATGAAAAAAATGAAAAATAACAAATATTTCATTGTTGACAATTTAACATACTACATGTTAGAGAACAGATATGCCGTGGACGGTGAGTCAGCACGGCTAGGTCCACGGGCCGATTGTCGGGAGCTTTCCGCTAGATGGTCTGGATAATGAGGTGGCCGAGCTCTCGGGAAGAGGTGTCGATTCGATTGACGCTGGCCAGGGTCGGGCAGGTTGGTGACTCCTCGGGGCTTGGCGGGTCGTCCCCCTGTGCCAGATCCCTCGCTATCGATGTTGAGTGGTTGCCTTCCTGGAAAAAAGCCCCCGCCGGGTGATACTCGGCCGTGGCCCCTCCGACGCACAAGTTAGTAACCAGGAGAATCGGTTTTGTTCTCTCTTCTCTGGCCTCTCCCTTGACCGAAGGCCGGCCAAGGGTTTTATACCGTGGCGCGAGGTCTAAGGGTGCGCCACTTTGGCGCCGTCGCTGTACCCAAGGGCCGGACGACCCTTCTGACCGGGAACCGTTTTGAGGCGTGCAGAGCGATGTCAGACGGCACCGCCCCGGGCTCCCGGGATGGGACATGTAGCGCTTCCTCTATGTACGCGTTCTTTGAGCGAGACGTGCGACGTGGGGCTCTAACTTGGCGTGGGGTGTCGTGACATGTTTAGGTTGCCAAGATATAGCGTATTACTTCTCCCCCCCCTCTAAGGCGTGCCGAGGGGTTCTTGACGGGCCGGGAGGCAAGCCTGGTTTGATGGAGGCTGATAGCTTGGGAATGGAATGTGGAATTGACTCGGATTTGAAGTTTGGGTCGCGCTCGTACTTGGGCTCGGGCTTTGGTGCCATCGGGTCGCTTGTCGAGGACGATTGGGCAAGCACCAGACCTGTGGGCCGAGAGATTGTGCTCGGTCTGCGGTCTTGGTGCCAGCGGGTCACTTGTCGGGAGCGATCTGGAGCGACCCGGGCAAGAAGCTAGAATCGGGAGCCGAGTGCCCACACTCGGGCTTGAGCTTTCGTGCCGTCGAGTCGCCTGTCGAGGATGACCGGGCAAGCGCCAGAACTGTGGGCCGAGCGATTGTGCTCGGTCTGCGGTCTTGATGCCGGCTTGGTCGCTTGTCGGGGGTGATCTGGAGCGACCCAGGCAAGAAGCTGGAATCGGGAGCCGAGTGCCCACACTCGGGCTCAGGCTTTGGTGCCGTCGAGTCGGCTATCGAGGACGACCGGGCAAGCGCCAGACCTGTGGGCTGAGCGATTGTGCTCGGTCTGCGATCTTGATGTCGGCGGGTCGCTTGTCGGGAGCGATCTGGAGCGACCCGGGCAAGAAGCTGGAATCGGGAGCCGAGTGCCCACACTCGGGCTCGGGCTTTGGTGTCGTCGGGTCGCCTGTTGAGGATAATCGGGCAAGCGCCAGACTTATGGGCCGAGCGATTGTGCTCGATCTGCGGTCTTGATGCCGGCGGGTCGCTTGTCAGGGGCAATCTGGAGCGACCCGGGCAAGAAGCTGGAATCGGGAGCCGAGTGCCCACACTCGGCTTTGGTGCCATCGGGTCGCCTATCGTGGACGACCGGGCAAGCGCCAGACCTGTGGGCCGAGTGATTGTGCTCGGTCTGGCGGTCTTGATGCCGGCGGGTCGCTTGTTGGGGGCGATCTGGAGCGACTCGAGCAAGAAGCTGGAATCGGAAGGCGAGTGCCCACGCTTCGGGCTCAGGCTTTGGTGTCGTTGGGTCGCCTTTCGAGGACGACCGGGCAAGTGCTAGACCTATAGGCCGAGCGATTTGTGCTCGGTCTGCGGTCTTGATGCCGGTGTGTTGCTTGTCGGGGGCGATCTGGAGCAACCCGGGCAAGAAGCTGGAATCGGAAGCCGAGTGCCCACACTTGGGCTCGGGCTTTGGTGCCGTCGGGTCGCCTGTCGAGGACGACCGGGCAAGCTCCAGACCTGTGGGCCGAGCGATTGTGCTCGGTCTGCGGTCTTGATGCCGGCGGGTCGCTTGTCGGGGGCGATCTGGAGCGACCCGGGCAAGAAGCTAGAATCGGGAGCCGAGTGCCCACACTCGGGCTTTGGTGCCATCGGGTCGCTTGTCGGGGGCGATCTGGAGCGACCCGGGCAAGAAGCTGGAATCGGGAGCCGAGTGCCCACACTTGGGCTCGGGCTTTGGTGTCGTTGGGTCGCCTTTCGAGGACGACCGGGCAAGCGCCAGACTTATGGGCCGAGCGATTGTGCTCGGTCTGCGATCTTGATGCCGGCGGGTCGCTTGTCGGGGGCGATCTGGAGCGACCCGGGCAAGAAGCTGGAATCGGGAGCCGAGTGCCCACACTCGGGCTCGGGCTTTGGTGTCGTCGGGTCGCCTGTCGAGGACGACCGGGCAAGCGCCAGACCTGTGGGCCGAGCGATTGTGCTCGGTCTGCGGTCTTGATGCCGGCGGGTCGCTTGTCGGGGGCGATCTGGAGCGACCCGGGCAAGAAGCTGGAATCGGGAGCCGAGTGCCCACACTTGGGCTCGGGCTTTGGTGCCGTCGGGTCGCCTGTCGAGGACGACCGGGCAAGCGCCAGACCTGTGGGCCGAGCGATTGTGCTCGGTCTGCGGTCTTGATGCCGGCGGGTCGCTTGTCGGGGGCGATCTGGAGCGACCCGAGCAAGAAGCTGGAATCGGGAGCCGAGTGCCCACACTCGGGCTCAGGCTTTGGTGTCGTCGGGTCGCCTGTCGAGGACGACCGGGCAAGCGCCAGACCTGTGGGCCGAGCGATTGTGCTCGGTCTGCGGTCTTGATGCCGGCGGGTCGCTTGTCGGGGGCGATCTGGAGCGACCCGGGCAAGAAGCTGGAATCGGGAGCCGAGTGCCCACACTTGGGCTCGGGCTTTGGTGTCGTCGGGTCGCCTGTCGAGGACGACCGGGCAAGCGCCAGACCTGTGGGCCGAGCGATTGTGCTCGGTCTGCGGTCTTGATGCCGGCGGGTCGCTTGTCGGGGGCGATCTGGAGCGACCCGGGCAAGAAGCTGGAATCGGGAGCCGAGTGCCCACACTCGGGCTCGGGCTTTGGTGCCGTCGAGTCGGCTATCGAGGACGACCGGGCAAGCGCCAGACCTGTGGGCCGAGCGATTGTGCTCGGTCTGCGATCTTGATGCCGGCGGGTCGCTTGTCGGGGGCGATCTGGAGCGACCCGGGCAAGAAGCTGGAATCGGGAGCCGAGTGCCCACACTCGGGCTTTGGTGCCATCGGGTCGCCTATCGTGGACGACCGGGCAAGCGCCAGACCTGTGGGCCGAGCGATTGTGCTCGGTCTGCGGTCTTGATGCCGGCGGGTCGCTTGTCGGGGGCGATCTGGAGCGACCCGGGCAAGAAGCTGGAATCGGGAGCCGAGTGCCCACACTCGGGCTTTGGTGCCATCGGGTCGCCTATCGTGGACGACCGGGCAAGCGCCAGACTTATGGGCCGAGCGATTGTGCTCGGTCTGCGGTCTTGATGCCGGCGGGTCGCTTGTCGGGGGCGATCTGGAGCGACCCGGGCAAGAAGCTGGAATCGGGAGCCGAGTGCCCACACTCGGGCTTTGGTGCCATCGGGTCGCTTGTCGGGGGCGATCTGGAGCGACCCGGGCAAGAAGCTGGAATCGGGAGCCGAGTGCCCACACTTGGGCTCGGGCTTTGGTGTCGTTGGGTCGCCTTTCGAGGACGACCGGGCAAGCGCCAGACCTGTGGGCCGAGCGATTGTGCTCGGTCTGCGATCTTGATGCCGGCGGGTCGCTTGTCGGGGGCGATCTGGAGCGACCCGGGCAAGAAGCTGGAATCGGGAGCCGAGTGCCCACACTCGGGCTCGGGCTTTGGTGTCGTTGGGTCGCCTTTCGAGGACGACCGGGCAAGCGCCAGACTTATGGGCCGAGCGATTGTGCTCGGTCTGCGGTCTTGATGCCGGTGTGTTGCTTGTCGGGGGCGATCTGGAGCGACCCGGGCAAGAAGCTGGAATCGGAAGCCGAGTGCCCACACTTGGGCTCGGGCTTTGGTGCCGTCGGGTCGCCTGTCGAGGACGACCGGGCAAGCGCCAGACCTGTGGGCCGAGCGATTGTGCTCGGTCTGCGATCTTGATGCCGGCGGGTCGCTTGTCGGGGGCGATCTGGAGCGACCTAGGCAAGAAGCTGGAATCGGGAGCCGAGTGCCCACACTCGGGCTCGGGCTTTGGTGTCGTCGGGTCACCTGTCGAGGACGACCGGGCAAGCGCCAGACCAGTGGACCGAGCGATTGTGCTCGGTCTGCAGTCTTGATGCCGGCGGGTCGCTTGTCGGGGGCGATCTGGAGCGACCCAAGCAAGAAGCTGGAATCAAGAGCCAAGTGCCCACACTCGGGCTCGGGCTTTGGTGTCGTCGAGTCGCCTATCGAGGACGACCAGGCAAGCGCCAAACCTGTGGGCCGAGCGATTGTGCTCGGTCTGCGGTCTTAATGCCGGCGGGTCGCTTGTCGAGAGCGATCTGGAGCGACCCGAGCAAGAAGCTAGAATCGAGAGCCGAGTGCCCACACTTGGGCTCGAGCTTTGGTGTCGTTGGGTCGCCTGTCGAGGATGACCGGGCAAGCGCCAGACCTGTGGGCCGAGCAATTGTGCTCGGTCTGCGGTCTTGATGCCGGCATGCCACGTGGCGAGCGATCCCCCACGCGGACGCATTCTCCAAGACCTTGTTTCCAGCTGGTAGGAAGTTTTATTCGAGCGGCCATTGGAGGCGGGCCTCGGGTGACGGGTGACGGGCTCCGAAGCGCGCGAATCTGGAGGATACGAAGGGATGTGACGGGCCTTAAATGCGATGGCCGCTCCTCTCCTTGGGAAACCCCAACTACCGTCTTGTAGTGGGCAATCCTTCCCTTCATAAGCCCTTTTTTGGGCAGTCATCACCGCATTTGCCATCATCGCCTCAACTCCCTTGGGTCGCTGCGGGCCTCTCCAATCCCTGTCAAAGTCGGAAACTTGATAGCCCGGTGATAGGTGGAAACCACCGCCTTTAATTTGTTCAGTGTCGGTCGACCGAGGATGATGTTATAAGTCGAGGGCAGATCGACCACCATAAACGTGGCTACCATCGTCTTCATTCTCGGCTCCTCCTCGATGGTTACTTGGAGGGCGGTAGTCCTAAGCGGGGATATAGAATCCTCGGTGAATCCTGTGAGTGCAGACGCCATGGGGGCGAGATCCTCCTTGGTGAAGCCGAGCCTCTTGAAGGCGTCAAAGTACAAGATGTCGGCAGAGCTTCCGGTGTCGATCATCACTCTTTTTACTCGAGCATTAGCGACCTGGACGGAGATTACCAGGGCGTCATCGTGGTGGGAGCGCTCTGCTTCTCCGGCCCCGAAAGTGATTTCCGGCTCAAGCTCAGGCCAGGGACATTTCTCGACCGTGCTGCGGGCGTAGGCTTTCCTTACTGTAGAGTTGTTGCCACCGGCTGCCGATCCCCCAGAGATAACGTCAATTTGTCTCTCAATGGGCTCATTGGGGCATGGAGTTGCTTCTCCAGGTTCCCCGAGATAGCGTCCGAGGTGGCCTCTTCGGATCAGTCCCTCTATTTGATTCCGGAGGTCGTGGCAATCCTCCGTGTCATGACCGTAGTCTCGGTGGAACCTGCAATATTTAGACCGATCCTTATGAGTGGCCCTTATAGGGCGAGGATGTCGCAAAAGACCCTTTTCCCTAATTTGGCGGAAGATCTCGGTACGGGAAGTTTTCAAGGGAAGAGGCGGGGGCCTCGGGAGTGGTTCTTGTTGCTCAAGCCCCGGTGGGGTGGCGCCGGGATTGCTGTGGCCGTTCCCCGGAGTTGTTCTGTCCTCGACCTCTTGCCCTCCATGCACTTTCTTGCCACCAGTGCTTCGGCGGTGACATATGGGTTGGCGCACTGGAGCGTCTCAGACACGCTCGCCGGGGGCTTCTCAATTAGGGACCAAAAAAACCTTGAAGGCTTCAAACCCATCAAGAACGCCTGCATAATTAGAGAGGGGTGAGCATCCAGGAATCCCCGGATTTCAGTGGCAAAGCTTGCCACAAATTAAGAAAGTGGCTCGTCTTCGCGTTGGGATAGCGCGAGCAAGGTGGCCATGGAAGGCCTGGGCCGCATGCTGGCGAGGAAGTTTTGCTCGAACTCCTTGGCGAGCTGGTCGAAAGACGAGACCGAGGATTGACGCAGTCGGCAGAACCAGACCCACGCCGGTCCCCTCGAGGTGGTCAGGAATGCCCGGCACATTAATGCATCGGAGGTGCCATAGAGGGTCATCTGAGCTCAGAACGCGGAGACGTGCTCCGCGGGATCGGAGCCGCCATCGTATGTCTCCAACGTTGGTAGCCTGAAGTTAAGGGGCACCGGCTTGTCTTGTACCTCCTGAGTGAAAGGAGACCCGCTTAAGCCGTTTTCGCTGGACTCGCTCCATGATTTTCGGAACTCGCGCTGGAATTCGTCCAAGCGTTGATTGACCCAAGATAGTTGGACCCTAAGCGAGTCGTCCGACGAGTCGGATGATACGACGTCAGGCTCGTTGCAAGGCAAGGCGACTCGGCGGGTTGCAGCAGCGTTCAGTCGAGGCGGACTCCTCAAGTCCGTCGCCTGCTCTCGAGCTTCCCCAGTCCCGACCCACTCCCCGTTTGATCCTTGTCGAGTTGAGTCGGTCGGGGGAGTCGTTAACCGTATGATTTGTGGAATGAGCGGAGCGAGCATCTGCATCATGCCTGCCATGGCCTGCACCTGTTTAGACAGCCCGAGGAATGCCTCGGGAGTCACGGCCGAAGGTCCTGTGGCGAATCCGGGGGGCGACAACCCCGAGTCGTTGAACAGGCACCAATAGCGATCTGGTGTCAAGGCCGGAATCCCGCCATCTCCGAGGACGGGAGGGGCCTGGACTTCGAATTCACCGGAAGGGCGGTCAGTAGGTGGTTCTCCTTCCGGGAGAGCTCCAGTCGGATGCTCCTGCGACATCGGCCCTCCTTCTAGCGCCAAACTGTTAGAGAACAGATATGCCGTGGACGGTGAGTCAGCACGGCTAGGTCCACGGGCCGATTGTCGGGAGCTTTCCATTGGATGGTCTCGATGATGAGGTGGCCGAGCTCTCGGGAAGAGGTGTCGATTGACGCTGGCCAGGGTCGGGCAAGTTGGTGACTCCTCGGGGCCTGGCGGGTCGTCCCCCTGTGTCGGATCCCTCGCTATCGATGTTGAGTGGTCGCCTTCCTACAAAAAAGCCCTCGCCAGGTGGTACCCGGTCGTGGCTCCTCCGACGCACAAGTTAGTAACCAGGGGAATCGGTTTTGTTCTCTCTTCTCTGGCCTCTCCCTTGACTAGAGGCCGGCCGAGGGTTTTATACCGTGGCGTGAGGTCTGAGGGTGCGCCACTTTGGTGCCGTCACTATACCCGAGGTCCGGATGACCCTTCTGACTGGGAACCGTTTTGAGGCGTGCAGAGCGGTGTCAGACGGCACCGTCCCGGGCTCCCAGGATGGGACATGTAGCGCTTCCTCTATGTACGCGTTCTTTGAGCGAGACGTGCGACATAGGGCTTTGACTTGGCGTGGGGTGTCGTGACGTGTTTAGGTTGCCAAGATATACCGTATCGCTACATATTTCTCATCAGCAATAATCATCTCCAACTGTTATCTTAAACTATATTCATAAAGGAGAAATAATAAAATCAAATAGCAATGATATCCTTGAGTTTTGTATGTACATTATCTTATTTTCTTTCAAGGCAATGCATCGAAGCAACAATGACAAGTAGATTGATAAAACCTTATCGTTGAAGAAATGGGAGAAAAGGAGATGATTACTTCGAGGGGATCTGCCTCCTTGATCACTTCAAGGGGATCAGCATCCTAGAGTTTGTCAGAAGACTAGAATAATATTTCATTGATTGCCGAAATGAAACGAATACATCCCTATTTATAGAGTTCCACCTAGAGTCTACTAGGACTTGGACTCTTAATAAATAAATAAATATCAAATAAACCCCTATTCGACTTTTACTAAACTAGACCAACTCAATAAAACATTATTCAAAGCTCAGAAAATAAAGGGACCCTAACAATTCCTCCCCCTTTGAATCAACCTTGTCCTTAAGGTTGAGCAGCATCAAACTCGGGGAGTTTCTCTTTCAGCACTTCAGTCACAGGGTATCTACGGCGCATCACAACCCGTTGATTAAGTAAGTACGATCTCCACTTTTTCATAGTGTAAGCAATAGGACGACCTTTCATTGTAGTAGTCGTTGCAGTCTTCTGAAGAACTCTCTCCATCTGATGGCTAGTGGCAGTTGTGACCTTACTTCCACGTCTTCCCTTTAGGATCACCTACTTTTCATTAATAAAAAACTTCATGATTAGTTTAAAAAAATTCCAAGAAACATCACCTAGGGTTGATAGCCATTTAATTCCAAGCACCACTTCGAAGCCTTCCAAGGGTAGCAAAAAGAAGTCCAGAAGCAACTCTTGGCCCTATATAATCAATTTTATCTTCGAACATTTGCTATCACAAGTTAAAATCCATCCATCACAATCTTTACTTTGAATTTGTTACATCTTTCAATGTCGTAGGCCAATTGATCAGCAACCTTACCATCCATAAAATTGTTAGTGCTACCAGTATCAATCAAAACTGTAACATGCTGATGTTCCAAAGTTCCTTCAACTTTCATAATTTGTGGGTTAGAGTAGCCGGCTAATACATGCATTGTATGTATGATAGGTCCAACATCTTCATCAGAATCCATACCTTCATGATCGGAGTCCACATTATTAGCTTCTGGTTCCTCCCCAATTGGTTCAATTATCAGAAATTGCCCTTGTTTACATCGATGCTCCCTACTCCACTTTTCATCACAATGCCAGCACAAACCCTTCGTTGATCTTTCCTTGAGTTCTTCTCGGGTTAGTCTTCGGGTGTTAGGATTTCGGTTGGAAATAGATGGGACAGGTAGCTTGTTGATCATCTGTTTGTGGTCATTTTTGTTTCGACGATTTTCCCTGCTGATTTTTTCCTCATGCAAACATGCAAATGAGATTGCAGCTGTCATAGTACGGGGTTAGCCAGCTTTGACTTCACATTGGATATATAGATTAAGTCCTTCAATAAATGTTCCATCCAGTTGTCGTTTGGACCAGTCTTTGACTTGATTTGACAATCGTTCAAATCTGCTTTAATATAGTAGCACTGTGGAAATCTGACGAATTTTAGCAAGCTTCCCATCAACATTCTCATATTCAGATAGTCCAAAGCTAACGAGAAGCCCTCTCTTGAATTGCTCCCACGAGAGAACCCCATGGCAAGTTTCGTACCAATCATACCATTGTATTGCATTTCCATTTAGTTAGATTGAAGCTATTTCCACCTTGGATTCTTCTGGAGTTTTGTGAAAACAAAAAAAAATTTCTGCTTTAGAGATCCAACTGGTCAGATCTTCATCTTCCTATCTTGGGAATTCCACCTTCATGCGTGGGTAGCTTGTGTCTTGTTCTTGGTTCCTTTTTCCTGTGTCTCCAAATCGGTTCAATGTAATACTTGAACTTTCATCTTATTAAAACTTGCTAAAACTCTCCAATAGACTCTTTTTGAAATCGTTAAAGGTTTCTTGCAACCGATTCCCAATTCTGGTTTCCAAGGCTTCTAGTTGAGCTCTCACTGAGTTATCGATAGCCAGCAAATTTGTAATCTCCAACTCCTGTTTCTGGTGTCGGGTCAAGGGCATCAGTACTGCACTATTCGATGTAGCTATTGTGAAGTTTGGCCTGTGGCAGCATTAAGGGCATAAGGGAACGCGAAGTTGCCGAGGAAGCAGGTGTCAAGGGTAGCGTAAAGGCTTACTGCGGTCGCTGCGAGGAGGAAAGGTTGCTGCCTTGTTTCTATCACTACGTAGGGTGAGGTTGCAAGGGCTGAGGCTGCGGGGGCTGGAAAGCGACAGCGTCGGCGTGGGGAGCGACTGAGGGTGGCTGCGTGTGTGGCTGCGGTTGCTGCGACCCAAGGGGAGCGATCGTCGAACAATCGGGGTTGAGGCTACGGTGGTGTGGTTGGGAGTAGCTGTCGTTGCTTTGATACCAAATGATTAAACCCTAGGGATTTATCATTGAAGAAAGGGGAGAAAAGGGGATGATCACTTCGAGGGGATCGGCCTCCTAGGTTTATCAGAAGACTGGTGTTAGCGAACAAATGTGTCGTGGCTGGTGAATCAGCACGGCCTGGTCTACGGGTCGATGTCGGGAGTCTTCTGTCAGCTAAGCTGGATGCCAAGGTCGATCGGGCCCTCGCAACGGGGTTTTGATCAGTGTTTCTTGGTGTGTTGATCCGGGCATTGTGTATGCCGAGCTACGTCTCTCCTTCTCCAGGGTGGTTGGCAGCTCACCTTCATGAGGTGGTCACGTTTCCATGCAAAAATGGCCCTCGTCGGGTGATTCTCGACGAGACCCCTCCGACGAGTAAGTCAGTGGAGTGATCAATTGATTTTGCCACCCTCTGGCCAGATGCTGGCCAAAGGTTCTTATATTACTATACGTGGGTCGGTCGTACGCGGGTTGGCGTGGTGGACGTGCCGAGCAGTGCCTTAGTACGGATTCTGACTTGGCGTGTCTTGGGGACGACGTCGTCTCGGGGTTCTCGAGGCGTGACGTGCCGTGCAGTGCCTTAATACAGATTCTGACTTGGTGTATCTTGGGGGCCAAAATATACCGTATCACTTCTCTAAAGGGTCGGGCGGCATGCCTAGGTTGGAGAGAGGCTGATCGCTCACGAGGGGAAGCTAGATTAACTCGTCGTAGGGCGATTTAGAGGGCCGGTGCCCCGTGCTTCGGGTAGGATTGACTCTGCTGATCGGGAGGCAAGGGCCTGATGAGGCAAAACCAACGTGTCGAAACCGATGTGGCGAAACCGACGAGGCGAAACCGACGTGTCGTAGGTCGGATAACGGGTTTGGCACGGCTCGGAGTTACGGCTGTCGAGTTTGCAAGTCGGCGAGCGAGCCAGGGCGGCTCAATTAGAGACTTGACGAGCTGCGGGTCGGGGGTCGACGTAGAGCGACTTGGATAATGGACTAGGCCGGGATTCGGGCATTGGATCGACCGAGATGCAATTCGGGCATTAGATTGGCCGCGAGATGTGGCTCGGGCGTTGGATCGGCCGAGATGCGTGGCTCGGGCATTGGATGGCCGAGATGTCAGATGGCCGGGATGCATGGCTTGGACGTTGGATGGTCGAGATGCGACTCAGGTATTGGATTTGGCCGAAATGTGACTCGGGCGTTGGATTTGGTCGAGATGCGACTCGGGCATTGGATTTGGCCGAGATGTAACTCGGGTGTTGGATTTGGCCGAGAGCGATCTGCGGACCGAGTGAGTAAGCTTGGCTCTGAATCGAATCTGGGGACCGAGTGAGTAAGCTTAGCTCCGAATCGGATCTGGGGACCGAGTGAGTAAACTCGGCTCCGAATCGAATCTGGGGACCGAGTGAGTAAGCTCGACTCCGAATCGAATCTGGGGATCGAGTGAGTAAGCTCGGCTCCGAATCAGATCTGGAGACCAAGTGAGTAAACTCGGCTCCGAATCGGATCAGGGGACCGAGTGAGTAAGCTTGGCTCCGAATCGAATCTGGGGACCGAGTAAGTAAGCTCGGCTCCGAATCGGATCTGGGGACCGAATGAGTAAGCTCGGCTCCAAATCGAATCTGGGGACCGAGTGAGTAAGCTCAGCTTTGAACCAAATCTGGGGACCGAGTGAGTAAGCTCGGTTCCGGTTTCGGTGCCGACGGGTCGCTAGTTGGGAGCGATATGGAGCGACCCGGGCAGGAATCGAACACGAGGGCCGAGTGATTAAGCTCGGCTTCGGTTTTGGTGCCGACGGGTCGCCAGTTGGGAGCGATTTGGAGCGACCCGGGCAGGAATCGAACTCAGGGACCGAGTGATTGAGCTCGGTTCTGATTTCGGTTCCGAAGGGTCGCCAGTTGGGAGCGATCTAGAGTGACCCAAGCGGGAATCGAACTTGGGGGCCGAGTAATTGAGCTCGGTTCCGATTTCGGTGCCGACGGGTCGCCAGTTGGGGGCGATCTGGAGCGACCCAGGCAGGAATCGAACTTGGGGGCTGACGAGGCGCAGGTCGGGAATCGATCTGGAGCGGCTCGGGCAAGAGTTGGGCTGGCGAGCCACAAGTCGGGAACCAATCTGGAGTGACTCGGGCAGGAACTGGGCCAACGAGGCGTAGGTCGGGAACCGATCTGGAGCGGCTTGGGCAAAAGCTGGGCCGACGAGGCACATGTCGAGAATCGATCTAGAGCGGCTCGGGCAAGAGCTAGGCCGGCGAGGCGAGCCGCAGGTCGGAAATCAATCTGGAGCGGCTTGGGCAAAAGCTGGGCCGACGAGGCACAGGTCGGGAACCGATCTGGAGCGGCTCGGGCAAGAGCTGGGCCGACGAGGCACAGGTCGGGAACCGATCTGGAGCGGCTCGGGCAAGAGCTGGGCCGACGAGGCACAGGTCGGGAACCGATCTGGAGCGACCCGGGCAGGAACTGGGCCAACGAGGCGTAGGTCGGGAACCGATCTGGAGCGACCCGGGCAGGAACTGGGCCAACGAGGCGTAGGTCGGGAACCGATCTGGAGCGGCTCGGGCAAAAGCTGGGCTAGCGAGGCACAGGTCGGGAACCGATCTAGAGCGGCTCGGGCAAAAGTTGGGCCGGCGAGGCACAGGTCGGGAACCGATCTGGAGCGGCTCGAGCAAGAGCTGGGCCGACGAGGCACAGGTCAGGAACCGATCTGGAGCGACCCGGGCAGGAACTGGGCCAACGAGGCGTAGGTCGGGAACCGATCTGGAGCGACCCGGGCAGGAACTGGGCCAACGAGGCGTAGGTCGGGAACCGATCTGGAGCGACCCGGGCAGGAACTGGGCCAACGAGGCGTAGGTCGGGAACCGATCTGGAGCGGCTTGGGCAAAAGCTGGGCTAGCGAGGCACAGGTCGGGAACCGATCTGGAGCGGCTTGGGCAAAAGCTGGGCCGACGAGGCACAGGTCGGGAACCGATCTGGAGCGGCTTGGGCAAAAGCTGGGCCGACGAGGCACAGGTCGGGAACCGATCTGGAGCGGCTTGGGCAAAAGCTGGGCCGACGAGGCACAGGTCGGGAACCGATCTGGAGCGGCTTGGGCAAAAGCTGGGCCGACGAGGCACAGGTCGGGAACCGATCTAGAGCGGCTCGGGCAAAAGTTGGGCCGGCGAGGCACAGGTCGGGAACCGATCTGGAGCGGCTCGAGCAAGAGCTGGGCCGACGAGGCACAGGTCAGGAACCGATCTGGAGCGACCCGGGCAGGAACTCTGGAGCGGCTCGGGCAAGAGCTAGGTCGACAAGCCGCAGGTCGGGAACCGATCTAGCAAGCCTATGGACCTCTTGTCGCAAGTGGCTTTTCGAGGGGAGATTTTGGATGACGAGGCGTCTTTCGATGGGTACCCTAGGATGTGGAGTTGCTTCTCGGGGTTCCTAGAGATAGCGCCCAAGGTGACCTTTCGGATCAAGTCCTCAATTTGATTCTGGAGGTCACAGTAATCTTCCGGTCGTGGCCGTAGTCCCGGTGGAACGTGCTCAAAGGGAGAGGCGGGGGCCTCGGAGCAGTAGCTCTTGTCAGTCGGGCCTCTGGCGAGGTTGCACCGGGGCTGCTGAAGTCGTTCTCCGAGATTGTTCCGCCCTTGGCCTCTTGCTATCCACGAACTAAAGAGAGCGACTCGTCTTCGTGCTGAGATAACGCGAGCAAGGTGGCCATGGAAGGCCTGAGTCGCACGCTGGCGAGAAAATTTTGCTCGAACTCCCTGGCGAGCTGGTCGAAGGACGTGATTGAGGACTGACGTAGCCGGCTGAACCACGCTCGTGCCGGCCCCCTGAAGTTGGTCAGGAATGCCTGACACATCAGTGTATCGGAGGTGCCATAAAGGACCATCTGAGCCCGAAAACTGACGTGCCATGCAGTGCCTTAGTACGGATTCTGACTTAGCGTATCTTGGGGACGGCGCCGTCTCGGGGTTCCCGAGGCGTGACGTGCCATGCAGTGCCTTAGTACGGATTCTGACTTAGCGTATCTTGGGGACGGCGCCGTCTCGGGGTTCCCGAGGCGTGACGTGCCATGCAGTGCCTTAGTACGGATTCTGACTTAGCGTATCTTGGGGACGGCGCCGTCTCGGGGTTCCCGAGGCGTGACGTGCCATGCAGTGCCTTAGTACGGATTCTGACTTAGCGTATCTTGGGGACGGCGCCGTCTCGGGGTTCCCGAGGCGTGACGTGCCATGCAGTGCCTTAGTACGGATTCTGACTTAGCGTATCTTGGGGACGGCGCCGTCTCGGGGTTCCCGAGGCGTGACGTGCCATGCAGTGCCTTAGTACGGATTCTGACTTAGCGTATCTTGGGGACGGCGCCGTCTCGGGGTTCCCGAGGCGTGACGTGCCATGCAGTGCCTTAGTACGGATTCTGACTTAGCGTATCTTGGGGACGGCGCCGTCTCGGGGTTCCCGAGGCGTGACGTGCCATGCAGTGCCTTAGTACGGATTCTGACTTAGCGTATCTTGGGGACGGCGCCGTCTCGGGGTTCCCGAGGCGTGACGTGCCATGCAGTGCCTTAGTACGGATTCTGACTTAGCGTATCTTGGGGACGGCGCCGTCTCGGGGTTCCCGAGGCGTGACGTGCCATGCAGTGCCTTAGTACGGATTCTGACTTAGCGTATCTTGGGGACGGCGCCGTCTCGGGGTTCCCGAGGCGTGACGTGCCATGCAGTGCCTTAGTACGGATTCTGACTTAGCGTATCTTGGGGACGGCGCCGTCTCGGGGTTCCCGAGGCGTGACGTGCCATGCAGTGCCTTAGTACGGATTCTGACTTAGCGTATCTTGGGGACGGCGCCGTCTCGGGGTTCCCGAGGCGTGACGTGCCATGCAGTGCCTTAGTACGGATTCTGACTTAGTGTTCCTTGGTGGCGATCCGGGCACCATGTATGTCGAGCTACGTCTCTCCTTCTCCGGGGTGGTTGGTAGCTCGTCTTCATGAGGTGGCCGCGTTGTCCTACAAAAATAGCCCTCGTCGGGTGATTCCCGACGAGACCCCTCCGACGAGCAAGTCAGTGGAGTGATCAATTGATTTTGCACCCCTTGACCAGATGCTGGCCAGAGGTCCTTTATATTACTATACGTGGGTTGATCGTACACAGGTTGGCGTTGTGGACGTGCCGAGCAGTGCCTTAGTACGGATTCTGACTTAGCGTATCTTGGGGACGGCGCCGTCTCGGGGTTCCCGAGGCGTGACGTGCCATGCAGTGCCTTAGTATGGATTCTGACCTGGCGTGTTTTGGGGGCCAAAATATATCGTATCAACTGGAATAATATTTCATTGGTTGTTGAAAAGAAACATATACATCCCTATTTATAGAGTTCCACCCATTGTCCACCACGACTTGGACTCTTAATAAATAAATAAATATCAAATAAACCCCTATCCGACTCTTACTGAATTAGACCAACTCAATAAAACATTATTCAAAGCTTAGAAAATAAATGGATCCTAACATAGATTCAGCAATATATAGGCCTGGTATTATGACCCTTATTAAAGTCAACATGATTAATCATCTGATTTATCACGTGTTTTCTAGTCTAGTAGTTGTTCGGGTTAAACTTATTCAGTCTTCTGTATCAAAAGGAAGTAAATGATCAAAGCATGATATTTATGAAAATGGGCACAAAATAAGTAGCATCTGTCCATGACTAATCCATTCCTACAACTTAAATGATATTAAACAGAATCTGCATCACTAAGTTGTCAAAATAACATCTAAAGTTTTCTCAGTTCATACAAGCAATGTTATTAGTTCTTTTGGCCCCTTGTCTCTCAAGATGGGTACTAGGAATGCTAATTCTGTATGATATGTCTGCTAAGTTTAAACTGAGATAAATTCCTCACACAAATGGAAATAAGCAAGATGCATGAGTATCTAGAGTTTTTGGCATCCATGTGCCAACATTCATGCTCAATGAAAAAAGTGTGTCATTAAGGCAATGTTGAAGAAGAGCGATGCCACAAACCAACACATTATCAAAAAGTTAAAAGGAACCTAAAAGCACATAACAAGGTATAGATCCAAAAGACATGCATCTCTATGTGCATAAAATAAGAACACCAAAGGTAGCTAAGATCATAGAAGCAGCACATTAGAAAATGTTGCTAACCATTAATAAATCTATCTCCAGATTACAGAAAGAGTACAGAAGTTGACTATTCTTAAAACTAAAATAATGTACCTCCAGTGTTGAGATTGATATCCCATTCAAATATAGTGGATAGCTCACAAGCATGGAACCAATCTCCTCAAGTTCAACAGGATTCAGCATTGGAGTTCTTTCCCCGCCTTCAAGCATGCCAGCCTGAGAATAGGAAAAGAATATTGTACCAAGAAATCCATATGCTTCATAACAAAAGTTGAAGGATTTTAGAAACAGAAAAAACTAACTGGTGTTATCAATTTCTTATATGAAAAAATTATCAATTACAACCCAAACAAGAGGAAGAAAACATATCAGGAAGGCATCCTGAAGATATTCCAGTAAACCATATAATAAGAGCCTGAACCATTGCCTTCTACATCTACACATGAACGGAAGTTGTTGACAAAGTAGACCTTCTAGCATTGTTGCAATAACATGCCAAGCACATGAATTGACATTAGCTATTTGACTCACCTTCATGATGATCTGAAGTATAACAGAGGGAATTTTGAGGCTACTAAGAATCTTATTTTGCTGAACAAATAGCTGTTTGTTCTTAAAGATAAAATGATGAGCACATGCAATATGATTCCGAACACAAACAGGTCCTTTGTCTTGTTATTGCCACCAGTTTCTCTGTGCAAACAATTTTACCATTTTTGGAAGTAAATGAGGATGTTGCAAAGGCCTTCATCTCTTCCCCTGAAGCAAGTGATGAATAGAACATTAGCTCCAGCATCAGCAAAGGGTCTCAATCACTTTAGAGATTCCTCAAAAGGTAGCATGGCAAGAATCAGCCTGTGCTACTATCATAATATCACAGCCAATTTTCCTCCATACACAAATAGTTGCTTTTATGCATGTACCACTTCCTCTCCAGAAACCACCTTACTTCCACAAGTATGACCGCAAGCTTTGGTGACACCTTAACAGTAGCATCTATCAGGAGCAAGGAGAACACTAGTATATGAGTCATTAACTATGACAAACACAATCTTCACTTTCTTGGAGTAACAAAGTAGCATCTAAAGAGAAAAAGAAGACTCTCCCATTATAACCAAGTAGAAGAAAACAAATGAGAGAGATAACCATTCATAAAGACTACATACTTGCAGAAGCAACTTTGTCTAGTATAATTAAATTTTTCTACTGGCATTTACATATAATTCAGTAAGTTTAAGTTTGAATCTAATCACTTTAGAAGGAAGATCTCCAGAATCTAATGCAGAATCTTTACCTGGTCTTCAGGAATTATCCCTGCAAAGCCAGATTGAATGCAACCTTTCACTGTACTCCTGACATTCATAGCATTTTTATATACATTGTCACCATTTCTAATCACAGGAATTGATATGGCCTGGGTAATTTGACATCCTTGAATGACCATTTCTCCATAATAGGATATGTGACCAATATCTGGCAACCCCAAAAGAACAGCTAAACTAAAAAAAATCTGATGAACAACACAATACCAAGAAATGCCAAGTTAATAGTAATGATGTTATAATAACAAAATAAGTTCAACATTATAATTAGTGTGAGCAGGTAGCAGAGATAAGTATATCATCCTTTGAGGAACTATAAAATGGCTTATTAACTAAAAAATGATATACAAGTTAAGAGGAAGAACTCAGATGAAAAACCTGAATCAAACAGTAAAAGATATAAGTTTGCCTTTATGATGTCATGCAAGTGAGATCAACATAAAGTGGATAATATGTTAAAAATGAGCAACAATGATAAATGAGAAGGATTTAGTATCATCAAGTACAATGTGATATACAAATTTTTTGCAGGAATTGTCATCATTGTCAAGACAAAAGAGAAGCATCGAAGAACAACTGTACAGAGAACAATTTAATTGCTTGGAATGAAAACCATTTAAGAGAGGAACATGTTGGTTGTGATGATACTTAAGCTTCCTTTTATACTAACCCAAAGTAGACCAAATCCTGCAGACATTGACTACCTAAAAAACTACAGAGTGAGAATTGGAGCATGGCAAGAACGTGATTCTACCAAAAGAGGCAACGGGCTTCCAGTTGCATTACTCACAACCATGATTGTACATGAAACCATGGACCAACAGGTTCAAAACCATAATCTGGTGATGAATTCTACAACTGTTTTCTCAGAATATAATATCAGCATCCTATTCAGATATTGATGTAACATATAAAAGTACTTACCAAGGACCAACTTTTGGCTCTTATCTGGAGCAAGTGGAACAAGAATGAGAGTGTTTTCATAAGTTGGAGATCAATTCGAACTAAAAGCAAGACATGACTTATGTAACTGCCTCCAGAGAGTTGTATTATGCTATGAGCTGCTAAGAAAGAGTAATTAACATTAAGAGTCAGAGATTGAAATAGATTCAGTAAAGAAACATAAGGCAAAGCAGGACTCATTGGGATATGTGATTCAGCCTACAGAGCAGTACTCACACTAAAAGGGAAGTGGAGGCCAAAGTAAGATTGCATTTAGTAGCACCAGCTTTCGTTTATGCCTAATGCACTACAGTCAACAAACAAGAAGGCAAGACCAGACACAACTGAAGCCAAATCTCGCCAACTCTTCAACACGTCCCTGACAAGAAGCAACGAGTCAGTGAGGCCCGAGAGCAAACACCTTCCGCTCGTGAAACGGAGCTGGACTCCCGCCTTTCCCACGAGCTTGCCGCTGACAGCGTCGAAGCAAACGGGTCCACGGTAGACGGCGGTAGACTCCGAGATCATGCGGAACGCATTTGTAATGGAGTCGCTGGCGGCAGAGCGAGCAGCTAATGCACAGCGTTTGCCCGCATGGAGGTCCCACCCGCGGTTTGGAGGCGAAGCGGCCGGAAGAGTAGCCCAAAGTCTATTTCTGTATTAATATATTAATATATATATGTATGTATGTATGTATGTATGTATAAAAGCGATTGTCTCAAAAAAATCTTCTTTTTAAGTATTTCTCGAATTGTACCCTTTTTCATAATTCACAAGTAGTTATCTTCCATTTCAAAAAAATTTAAAATACCTCTCAAAAGTCATCGTATATTTTTCCACCCAAATCCAAAAAGTTTTCTTGTCAACCGTTCATAATATTTTTATTTTTAAAATATTATATAGTATTTTTGTTTCAAAAATACGGTGACATCACTATATAATGTTTTTTAAGATAAAAATATTATAAGACCATATAGTATTTTTAATATTTTTATAAATAAAAATACTATTCAGTCTTTTTTAGTATTTTAAGATAAAAATTAACCCACAAAATACTGTAAACAGTTGACAAAAAAAATTTTGGATTTGAACAAGGAAAAAATAACAGCTTCCTGATGGAGTATTTTTAAATATTAAAAATAGGATGTGATTATTTAAGAATTATAAAAATAATATCATTCGAAAGATATCTAAAAAAAAAAATTTCGAACAATCACACACACGCATCTAAAAAAATATTTTTTCAGAGACACACACAGTGATTTTCCTATACACACACGCATAGTGATTTTCCTACAAAATATTTTATTTATAGATATCTCTCATACAGTTACGCCTATTTTAATTTTTCTCAAACCATACTCTTAATTTAAAAATTATTCAAATTATCCCTCCTCCTCTAATAGCTTCTTCTCCCTACACCATCACCCTTCGTGGCCTCTTCCACTGCTCATGTGCCTTACATCACCTCTCCTCCCCTCTGTCTCGTCGGAATCGTCACCTGTAGTCCTCGTCCAAGGAAGGATGGGGCACAAGAGTCATCACCAACACTCTACCCCATCGAAATGGTTATTTGTAACTCTCACGTAAAGGAGGGAGCGAGAGAATTGTTATGAACCTAGTTTTGAGGAGGTAGCCTACGACGACGATAACAATGATAACGAAAGAGGGATTATGGAAGGGGGTTGGAGGATAAGCGGTAATTTAGATAGTTTTTAAATTAAGATATATGGTTTGAAAAAATAAAAATGAGATAATTGTTTGAGAAATATCTAAAATAAAAATATTTTTTAGAAAATTTATTATATATGAAATCTATATTTAATTTTAGCATGAATATAAATTAAATTCATATTGAACTATTTATTCTGTAAATAAATTTTACTTATTTTTCTAAAAATACTTAAGTGTTAGCTTCAAATTAGAATGGGTGGATGCATGCAGCAATTAATAATGGCTCATATCATCATCATCTCACTTTTCATTTTAACTAATCAAGTAATACATGTATCATATGGTATATTGTAATGAATGTGAATGATAGAGAAGCCTTTGTGGCACCACACACACACAGCATCTCTTTCGTTCTCGTTGAAGCCATTCATGCATCGATCAGTATTCACAGATCAACATGAAACACCAGAAAGGAGATGTTATCTTTACTGATTCATGTTTCCTCCCTTCCTTTTGACTGTTGGAGTAGTTCAAACTTCAAAGATGCAACCTTGCTCAGCTGCATAACCTGATGGTGCATTTCACCGCCCAATACCTCAGCCTCGCTTTGACTTCATCTCCTGGTAGCATGAGAAGTCAAAACTGGATCAGATGGAGTGCAATAGCAACTCAAGCATTCTCCATTCCAAGAAGATCTGTGGAAGGTAGCAAAGAGAGGACACAAGAACTGCTTTTTCCTCTTTACCAGCGCTGGAGATCCTCCAGTTGGTGATGGGAGGGACGGGCACAGATCTGTGGACTGGCCAGAGGAGGAGCGATCCAGAGAGCGGTACCGCTGTTATTCCTCCGAGAACCTCTGGCTTATCGAGCTCCAACGTTGGGAGTGTGTTGCAGACCTCGGGGATCTCCTGGTAGCTGAACCTAATGCAGAGGTCGAGAAAGCTCTTGAGCTCTATTAGGTCCTCGTCCGTCAAGCTTTTCGTCCTCACCGTGCCAATGCCAACCCTTACGATAAAGGATCATAATGGAGATAAATAGAATAATAATTTTATATTTTTTATATATTTTAATTATCAATCAATTTATTATTTGATGATCAATAATCATGATATATGTGCATAACTTTAAAATATGATTGAGAAAATTTTCTCTCTCAAAATCTATATAAATATATATTATCTCAATGAATGTTATTATCATTTTTTTTACAATAAATTCTTCGTGGTATAGAGTCATCTTACCTTTAACAAATATAGATCTTCTCTCTTCGATGAACTGTCATCTTCCATCACAATCATTCTCTATTTTTGTCTTCTGTAAAGTCATCCTTTGTTCTTTTCCACTGCGCATCTAGTGATCAGGATATCTACAGCATCATATATCATATCTTATTATTCTCAACAGTCAATATCTTCATGCTTCCTCTTAATCTCTTTGCTGCTCGTTACTATCATTGCTTCAACAATAACAATGGCTCGAGTAATAAGAAAATTAATATTAATATTCTGAATGGCTTAAAAGATAAATATAATAAACTGACAATAATAATTAAAGCACATAACTCATCAAATTGAACTAATTATCACAACTCAATTCAATCAAAAATTTAAAGAAAAAGATAATCAAAATAATAAAAACTTCAATAAATAATCGAACAAAATACTTCTAGATGAGAAAAAATTATGATAGAGACATACATGGAATAATAAAAAAACTTCATTCAATAAAGCTCGTATAGGAAAGATGTTTAACTTAAAAATAAGTAAAATAATTTGTAATGAAATGAAAAACAGAATAAAATTATAAACCAATTTATAGTGGTTTGGTCGTCCCGACCTACATCTACCCCGATTCCTCTTCACTCAAGGTCATCGGCTTTTACTATCGATTTTCTTTTAATAAGCAAAGATCAACTAACATCTTACAACTTTTTCTCCTTTTCACCGGCTCAAGAGAGAACCTTTACATCTCTCTTTTTCACTAAGACCTTACTTCTCTCTTTAAAAGAACTTCTAAACACTAGGAAGAAGTGACTCTAAACTTAAAGAGAGATTATAACTATTTTTCCTCAAGAATTCTTTTCCCCTTTCTACTCTTATTCTTACTTATCCAAGTAGAAATAAGTGAGGTATTTATAGACCCCAAATGACTTAAAAAATAGAGACAAAAAAGGCTTCATCTTGAGTTTCCGGAGTACTAGTGGTACGACCGCCATTATTGGATAATACCACCCCCTACAGCCTTGCCAACTAACGGTACTACCACCTAGCAGACTGACACCGAGCGGTACTACCACCTGACACTAGCAGTACCACCGCCCGGGTTTCTTGGAGACGTACATTGTCTCACAGGTGGTCCACCGCCTAGGACAACTTTAGAACATTGAATGGGGTTTTCAAACTCTGATTTAGGCCCAATTAGCCCCTAATCAAGTTGGCATGGTTATAACCAAAACTAACTCAATTATGACATAATCTACTTCCATATAGACATACACAATTATAATATAAGAATACTATGTTGTCCAGTATGTCATTGGTTCATTTGGCACATTGTCCGATCCTTCGACGTATTGTCAATCAGCGTATTAACCTTCCCCAACATCCGATCTTCTTAGCGCAATATCTGATCCTTCTGGCCCAATGCCCGAACTCATGGCATAAAGTTCTTCTAGCACGTCGACCAGTCCTCTAGCCCGACATCCAATCTTCTAACATGATTCACTCCGGCCCAATGTTTGATTCTTCCTACTTCAATCGATTTATCTTTCCATGATTAAAATTAGTCTTGCATCACTCAAACGCACATTACATCATAACTTTATCAATTGATTTCATCATCAAAATCCGAATTCAACATTTGGATCTATATAATGGAAATTGGATCATGGTGAGATCATGATAATTAGACTAATTCACTTATAAACACAAATCCTGAATGTTCCCGGTCATAGGTTACTCGAGAGGGATATCGAGATAAGATTAGTGTATTATATATATATTCATATGATGGAGGCAGTTGGTCTCGTAGCTACCTATGTGGGGACACTAGGGATATAGTGCATGTGCTAATTGGAGAATAAGTTTACTGAATAATTCGCTTACATAATGTTGGTTGGTTAATAATACCGCATAGTCAAAGAGTGATTTCATACTTTCAGTTGTGTCTGGTTAGACTTAAGACACTAAGGATGTCATGTATGAGTACTCCACTTTTTGATATCATACTTGAAAGTTTCAGATCTAGCACAGCCAGTTATCGGGAGTGGTAGCTAACCTTATAAAGGCAATTGGGTGTCAATAGAGATCATTCACTTTAAGTATCAAGAGAGGAATATCTCGTGTGTTCTCACTTAAGAAAATTCATAGTTAGAGTTTTTTTTTTTTTTTTTTTTTTTTTTTTTTTTTTTTTTTTTTTTTTTTTTTTTTTTTTTTTTTTTTTTTTTTTTTTTTTTTTTTTTTTTTTTTTTTTTTTTTTTTTTTTTTTTTTTTTTTTTTTTTTTTTTTTTTTTTTTTTTTTTTTTTTTTTTTTTTTTTTTTTTTTTTTTTTTTTTTTTTTTTTTTTTTTTTTTTTTTTTTTTTTTTTTTTTTTTTTTTTTTTTTTTTTTTTTTTTTTTTTTTTTTTTTTTTTTTTTTTTTTTTTTTTTTTTTTTTTTTTTTTTTTTTTTTTTTTTTTTTTTTTTTTTTTTTTTTTTTTTTTTTTTTTTTTTTTTTTTTTTTTTTTTTTTTTTTTTTTTTTTTTTTTTTTTTTTTTTTTTTTTTTTTTTTTTTTTTTTTTTTTTTTTTTTTTTTTTTTTTTTTTTTTTTTTTTTTTTTTTTTTTTTTTTTTTTTTTTTTTTTTTTTTTTTTTTTTTTTTTTTTTTTTTTTTTTTTTTTCTCGGATATATTTCGTATAAGCCTAATAGTGCGATGCCCAATATACAATCTCGGGATATTAGATGGATAATGGATTATAGATATATGGTAACTAAGGAAAAATAGGTTTAATATATTAGATCCTCATGTACTATCTTGGGATTATAGAGTAGTGGCTTAGTACCTCCATAGTCGTTGAGCTAAGTGAATCATTGTAGCGATAATAATTAACTTAGTCAAAAGGAGTTCTAACAGGTATAACTCACGGCCAGCTCAGTATTATGCCTAAAAGGTCACACACATATGGTGGACAATGCGACGAATAGAGAATCAAATATGGGATATCTAATAAACCCCTATTTTAGTGGATCATTAGGAGAGACCTAATAAAACTTAGGATGGTTATTGGATGGGGATCCAATATCCATTAAGCCAGGGGTTTGGATGGAGATCCAATACCCAAAAAGAGACTATCTATAAATAGGAATTGAGACTAAAAGGACCATAGGCTAGACAAGTTGCTCAAGGGCCATAGAAGTATATTCAAGATTTATTATCAAAGACAAACATGAGAATGCTAAACAAGTTGCCACCCCACTCTCCACTACTAAATCACTCAAATTATATATTGGTAGCCCTACTATGGATCTCACACAATACCGACAAGTACTTAACTTTTTATAGTACTATCTCTCACACGTCCAAACATCTCTTTTGCAACCAATAAACTATCATAATTTATGTATCAGCCCTCCATTATGCATTGGTTGCAGAAAAATGAGTCATACAATAGACTCTCAATCATTAACTTTTTCTTCATAAACACTCATTATTTTATCTTCATACCTTTATCAATGCTGATTGGACAAGTAACATTGATGATAGAACATCTATATTAGCTTATCTTGTCTTCCTTTAGGCAAATCCAATCATTTGGAGTTCCAAGAAATAAAAATTAATCACAAAATCCATCATTGAAGCTGAATATCGAGTCATTGCTACTACCACTGCAAAACTCAACTGGGTCACTAATCTACTATAGGAACTTGACATCATATCCAAATCCACTCCAATAATATACTGTGATAATGTCAATGCCACCTACATATGTGTCAATTCAGTGTTCCACTTACACATAAAACATATTGTTATCGATTTCCGCTTCGTCAAAGATTAAGTTATCAAATATCAATTACGTGTTTCTCACGTACCTACTTCTGATCAATTAGTAAACTCTTTCACAAAGTCTTTCACCTGTAAGACATTCAATTTCATTAGTCCAAAATTGACATCTTTGACATAAGCTCAATCTTGCGAGAGCATGATAGAAGATCATGATAGAGGCATACATTGAATAATATTCATGCTTCCTTATATCCTCAATCAATCTATGATTTAAGGATCAATCATATGTTTGAATAATTAATGCGTGATTTGGGTGATTGTTTGAGGAAAATCTCCCTCTCAAAACCTATATAAATACTCATTACCTCAATGAATAAAATTTATCACTTTCACAATGTATTCCTCGATTCTACACTGAACACATAGAGTAACACTATCATCCTTTATTACACTATCAACTCTTTAACTATAGTAACAATCTTAACCCAAATAACTTAAAAATTACTTCAACCATGATAATCACTATAACTATATGTAGTTTTGATATCTTAGTAATAATAATTAATAAAAAATTATTTATCAGCTCTATGATAAAATTGGATACATAATAAGACTGTATTGATCTCACCCCAAGCCAACTACTACACTCAATTTGCCTCAAAAAAAAAAAAAGACTTGTTCATTCAAGTAATTGAATCGACTCTATATATATATATATATATATATATACCCGCATCCTCTCTCTCTCTCTCTCTCTCTCTCTCTCTCTCTCTCTCTCTCTCCCCTTTGATCCCTGATGAACTTGTCGATATACCGAGACAAAATTAACCCCCTCAACATCGACACACAAACTTGAGCACAAGTGGTATCGTAAAGGTCAGCGAGATTTTATCTATAACGTCATCAATCATGTCATCAGCCACCTCGATAGTATTTAGCTACCTTAGTGGCCGGAGTTGCCAACCTAGAGGTGGTCACGCCACATCACCAACCGTGATTAGTCATCTCAACAGTCATAATCGTCATTGCTGATGTGATTATGCCATACCACCTATCATCTTGGTAGTGGTGGTAACTTTGCGATCAAAACTATTACCTTAGAGACGATTAGACCACATCTTCAGGCCTCTAAACAATTACTTCAATCGTCCTAACCAGTTTGAGGTCTCGAATTATAAATAATATTTTTCTCTCATTCTTTCTCTTTTTTTTATTTTTAAATCTATTATATTTTGGACAGACTATTGAACTGAGTCAAAAAATTTCAGCATAAGGAGTATTTTGGATCAAGTTTATCTAATTTCATCTCGCACCCGAACAAGGTAAGATGCCTCTCATATTTGTATGATCAACTTTCAGGATAACACATCGTTATGTGACAAGACAAACAAGCTAATATAGAAAAAAAAAAAAAAAAGATTATCTTGAGACATCCGTCAATAGTTTTTATTTAGTGGTAATGTGTTTATGGAGTGATTCTACAATGGTAGTAAGACAATTGATCCCAAATTAGTTGAGTTAGTAGAATATTAGAGTACATGGAATTAAAGGTTAGTTTGAGCATGAACTTATCGACTTGTAGAAGTGTTTTGGTTAGTTTGAGCATGAACTTATCGAGCTATGTCGTCGCCCGGAGTTATGTCAACCTAAGTTGATTTCCTGGACCGAATTGATGTTGAGCTGATGAAGAAGGATGAAATGTCATCCACGTTATTAGTGGATATTATTTATTCACCCTGCATTACTTCTTATCCCAATAAAGTGAGAAATTGTGAGCTACACATACTCGACGGACGTAAAGAGTCAAAATTGATTTGGGTTTTGGTCAGCCAGGCATCGTGTCGGCGTTGAAGATTTCATGGGATTTAGGAACATCTCCGAATGCTCATTCTGCACACTTAAACATATTGTAAAAGAAAAAAAGCGGTCAAAAATATTGATGAATAACTCGATGTACAAGGGCTAAACAAAGGAGCTTATTACTTCAAAAAATTTCATCATCCTCGACAAATTTCAAGAGATGCCCTAAAACCAATAGCCTAGGATCTTCTTCTCTACGTTCACTTCCGATCGCCATCACGCCTTTAATTACTCGGGCATAGAGCCGCTCAAGCTGTGGCACGCCGTAACCCCCAGTTCGCTCCATGAAATGTTGCTTCACCGAGTCTATTTGCTTGGAGATGTCGGTATCAGTCATCACTGCATCATCGATGTTTTCATTTGCCCGTGGACTGGAGGCTACTTCCGATGATTCTGGTAGTCCAGTGTTGGAGTGGTCTTCTGGTCCTCCCGATGGACCATTTGTATCGGGAGGATCTTGGAGTCCTGGATAAGAACTGACCGTCGTGGAATCAGGTTCGACAGGAGCTCTTTCATCCCTGCCAGAGCCTGCCAATACAAGAAGCACAAATTGCAGTGTCAATACCATACGATGAACTATAATTTCATGCTCAATCGTCCTTCATTTATGTTAAAGGAAGCAGAATAACTTGAGAAGTGAATAACATTTAATATAGCTAAATAAATTCCTCATCATTCTGAACGTTGATACCAGTTTCTACCAAGGGGGGAGCAGCAGGACACAGTTGTCAAGAATACAAAAGGCAAATAGGTTCTGTATAAGTACAGAACTGGAAGTTGATCAAGATTTATAATGAACTTATTGGCAGACTTCCATATGAATAAGTATCTTACAAACCGATCCAATCACAAATTGGTAACTTTTGTGGAAACAATACAAGAGTTATGTTAATGAATGAAACAAGCTATTATAACGAACAAGTGCACTAAACCCCATAGGGTGGAGAAGGAGATGAGGAATTAGTAGCTGTAAACTAGCTAGTGTTGTCTAAGGCCCACAAACTGTCATGGCATGGCCCTGAAAATGGAGGTAAAATGGCTTGTGTTGGCTTTGTTTGATATGCTTAGCAGGGTCCCATAGGTAGATGTAAACTGAGTTGTGCCAGCATGATCCACAGGTTGGAGTGTTCCGAGGCCCACAAGTTGACATAGTCTGACCCACTTAAGGCCCACAACTACATGACATGGCATGGGTCACACACTAATGTTAAATAATATAGAATATATAATGGCATCATGGAAATGATGAAGAGGGCATATACGATGTTGAAGAGTAGTGCAAAGGTAAAAGGACTAGCGACGAGATGGAGATAGGCCAATAAAAAAGGAAGTAGGAAAGAGAGTATAATAGTGGAGCCAGATAAGAGGGAAAAAAATACAGAGGACTAGAAAGCAGGGATGAGGTGTGAGAATATCTCAGAAACCTTACTTAAAACACGTGCTATTAAAGAAGGCTCACCAATAAAACTTATCAACTATGTCCTCAACCAGGAAGTCAACATTTATTCTCCCAATATGTCATTTCTTGTTGTTTCTTCATAGCTTGAGATGTGAGAAAATTGAATTGGTCCGACTCTATCACTTTTTACAAAACTCCCTCCCCAGTTTACTCTCATAATTCTGAACCACTATAATCTCTTTACAGAGCTCACACCCTCCTTGTTTACCTCTAGCTGATCTCCTCTTTGCCCTCCTACCTCTGCCTCTCCCAATCCCTTGACTCAAATCATCACTTCAGCTAACCTGGGTTTAGCTAGTGATCATAAATATTGTGGTCGATCGGCCCTGCCTTAATCTAGTCCAACCAACATGATGCCCAGGCCTGATATGTTGACACTGAAAGAGACCTCGAGAAATTCAAGCATATATGAGCTCAACAAAGATTGAGAAGAGAACAGAAAATTAACAAATTTTCAGCTCCGTAAAACATAAGTGAAGAATCCCTCATCCCCCCCCAACGATTTTGATCTTAAATGTCAGAACCCTTTTCCCCAGTTTTGTTTAGACCAAAGCTTCAACCCCATATAACCTCCTCGATCCTCAGAACTACATGGTGCAAGAAATGCCAATGATATATTATTTTCCATTAATAAAAATTTTTAACACTTAGAGGAATGTCATCAAGTTTCTTTCAAGTAATCTTTCTCATCCAAGTATGAAATACAAGCACAATGGAACAAGAAATCAATAAAATAATAATCATTTTCTAAAGGATATAGTTCTAATCCATCAAGAACAAATAACAAGATCCAGATACCTGGGTCATGGTCGGCATTTTTCTTTGGCCGCCTCAATGCTTCATAACTTTGTGCCAGATTTACATCTGGCTGAACGTTACGAAGTCGGGCACTTGTTCTAGTAACAGCAGCAAGTTGAACAACAGGTGCTGCTGGAATATTCAACTCTTCCATGTCATCTGCCAAGTGCAGCGGACCACCTTGCACTGCAATTTTGTCACAAAATGAGACTAGAGCTGGGTCCATCTGTGACAACATACCTTGCACCTAAACAGGAGAAGCATAATTTAGCAAGAAAATTAACAATATCAATGAGATATCTGATTGCTTAGCACAATTAATACGAATAATAGCAAAATACCACATCTCGAAGCTCATAAGCTCTGCTAACAATTCTGGCTCCATTGTAGTCATCTCCATTATATGCCTATACAAATAGTTAGCATCAAAACTGAATGCAAATTTATCAAGCTCCTAACTCATTCACAATTGGAAACGTGGAAAACATTACTGCAAGTAGATATCCCATGGGAAAGTTCAGAATCAGATATCATTCTTTCTGAATTTCAAATCCAGATAATATACTAAGTGGAATAAAAAATCAAGTTAATAAAGGAAAAAAAATACATTCTAAAAGTGGATACCTTAGCATTAGCCACAATAAGGTCAATATCTCGTAAGAATGCTGCAAGGGTGAGATATTGCCCACAATCAACATGCTGTAACAAAGTGGCCACATCCATGGGATTATGAATGATAGAACGATAGTCAGGTGCATCCTCATCCAAGACCGGATAATGAAACACACTGAATCGCTTATCATAAAGAAGCCTGCAGGCACATAATGATTTCATTAATGCTAGGCCATGTAAAAAGTCATGCAATGCCAGTAATATGCCTGCAATAAGAACGAAGCTGTATCCAGCTCATGCCCATTTATTAACAGTGAGCTGGTTACTTGCATGGGATTGGCATCAACATGGTATGAGGCCACAACATGGTCAATGACTACATGCCACCGAACAGAAATAATTAAGCCTTTGCCTAATAGTTCCCAGACACAGGTCATTCCTTGCATTATATAACTTGATGTGAAGTGAAAAATTATGGACCAAAAATAGCATTAACTAAATCCTTGTCTATTATATCCCATATGCACAACATTTCATCAGGTTATGTAACTAATTTAAAGTATTGATGGAAATTGGATACAATATGCAGTGGTGCTGGTTATTAGACCATTCCCATGTGCCTAGGCACCTGATCAGGTTTAGTAAACCATGTACCTGTTTTGTGAAATTATTAAATGGTTTTAGTGTACCCTGCAGCTTAAAAATGTCAAAATCACTCTATAGTTCTTTTTCCATGATAGTGCAATGTTTGTCCCAAAGACAAAAATTACCAAGTACTTCATAATAGGAAATTAAGAGACAGACCTATTGCAAACATCCCGGAGACACATCCGCAGCCGACGAAGGGCATGTTGCTCAGCCTCTGCTTTTGCCTTGAGTTCTGAAGCTTTTGGACCACTAACTTCCTTTGGGGCCTTGGGGAGTTCAGGAAGAGATGTCATTTCTTCCAATTTATTCGTTGACTCATCAACTTGCATAGATAAGACAGCTTCGACCAGTTTCCCCAAAAATTGTGATCTGTCATCTGCAGTCGGTTTATCCACTTGATACCTAATAAAAGAAACTTCTCAATTAGTTGACAAATCTACACATAGATTTTTTTTTTCTGGACGAGGAACATATGCACAATCTCAGGAAAAAGTCCTGAGATTTTGTTCCAATAACATATTGCATCATGTTAAAATCCATTTTTAATTCAATGAGTCCTGTTTGCACAAATAACAGCATCCACATTCATAGGATAAACTCTGCAATTGAGCAAAAAAAATTTTAGTTAAATACATTGAATCCAATGAAACAAAATAGAATTAAGAATAATAAAAGAAAAATCAATCATTAAGGATTGCCATATTTCACTTATAATTTATCTCTGCCTATTTATTTTCTTATGTGATTAGCAAATAAAAAGAGTGTCTCCAGACAGTAACTTATTTATTAAGATCAGTGTACAAATAAAATAACTAAAACAAAGTCAAGAAGCTTCAGATAGGTTTTTAGACATGTTTGAAAGATGTTGTGTTTTTAGCCAGATTGGGATCAACTGCTCCAGATCTGAAATTCACTCAGAGCCCCAGTTTTGGAAGTCATGGCAGATTTCACAAGACAGGTAATACAGGATGATTCCACTAAAACTTCATTTTTTTTCAATATTTTTTTCAAATTTTACTGTTGTTTACCCAATCCAAACACTGTTAATAAGAAATGTAAACCAGGAACTAATCAAACTTCCAACTTTCTGCTGTTCTTTCCAGAAGGTAAACTAATACAAACTGCAATTCATTATTTCATTGTGAAGCCAAATCAATCAAACTAGCTCCAAAAAAGTTTTATGTAGACTAAAGGTGATCTAGCAGTGTATGAAGAGATGGCAAATTTTCTTTTTAGTTGGGTGTTAACAAAATATCAAGACTCTATATTCAATTGAGTTAATAGCCAGAAATCCTAATTTAGATAATTCAAAGCAAACATTAAGCAACATAAAGAGGCCAGCAAAATAAAGCAAATTTATTTAATTTCAAAAAAAAATTATCTTGGAAAAGTTTGGATAATTTAATTTCTAACTATTAAGGATTGGGGGTTCATCATCTCATGAAGCAAAATGAATTGTTTTTGCTGGTCAAGAAAAGCATGATTTTTTCATCGTCAACTGCTGTTGTGCAGCTGCTAACTATTTGCATATGCTTGGACCAATATTATAGGAAGCATAACAATTTTATAGTGCCAGTAACATACAAAACCCCTCATGTCATGATGTCATCAATAGCTAAAACTTGACAACCATTTTTCCCTAACCACAAAATTGCCCACATTTTCCCTTTATGTCACCCATTGCTGTGACCAACCTCCCAGTTATGTTGCCTCCAGGACAACCATTGTCACCTTACGGCTTCACAACTAACAACCACAAACAAGACTGGCATCTCCTCCCTACATAGACAGAAGGAAGAAAAAAGAACCTCAATTGCACCACACCTACCAAACACTGCTACCTGTATGAACATACAAGGAACTATCTGGTTAAAAAAATTATGGCTTACATAAACATTTTTCGTTCTACAGTCATCTAATCATTAAATGGCATGTCTCTGTTTATAATACTCTGGAACTTTAAATCTTTTAGATCAAGAAGATTCTCAAGATCCTCAAACTAATCCATGATCCAATCCAACCAAACACCATATACAGTTAATGATACCCTCAAGATCTTGACAATATTTAAAATGTTGGGAAAAAAAAGAATCAACCAGGCCTCAACAAGTTAAAAATTCTTCATTCAATGAATATACTTCAGGCAACAATCAATAAGACAAGAATTTGCCGTCTTACCATTAGTTTCTAGAGCCAAACAAGGTCACCAAAGGCCATAAATACTGGAAAAATGTATCCAAATATTTCATATATAGTTTCACAATATTTATCTCAAACATATTATAAGGCCTTTCATCTACATTAATATGCTATAATCAATGATTTAAAAAGCGCTAGGCATCAAAAGGGGCCAAGGTCCTAAGATGGCCGAGACGCTCTGAAATATTAAAATATAAAAAATATAATATAATTAAAAAGTATAATTATTTAAATAAAAATATGATATTAAATTAAAAATATACTATTAACAGTATATTATAGTTGAAGGGGGAGAAAACAACTGTTAACAATAACATGGGGGGATAAAAGGGTCATTGACCGTGAAAACCAACGGAAAGTGGCAGCAACAACGATGATAAGGTTATAGTGAGAAGCTGGCAATAGCAGCGGCAGAGGATTAGTTTAAGACAGCTATAGCAGCACAGCGAACAGCAATAGCGGAAGCTGCGGACAACAACGGCGGCAATGGAAGATGCGAATAGCAACAGCAACAATGACGGAAGCTGCGGACAGCAACAGCGGTAGCGACGGAAGTTGTGGATGGCAGTAGTGACAGCGGCAGAAGTTGCAAACAGCAGCAACGGCAACGACAGAAGATGCAAACCGCAGTAGCAGCAGTGGCGGAAGCTCCAGAGGGCATCCGTCAATGGTGAAGGAACCTGTGGTCCTCTCTGTCGATAGTGGAAGGAACTGCCTACGAAGCGACAATGGAAGGAAGCTATGGCCTCTTGCTAGGTCGTCAGACTTGTTCATCGACAACAGAGGAAAGCTCGGTCCACTACGTTTGCGACAGAGGCAGCAACAGAAAGCATCGGGGCTGGAGGCAGAAGCAGGGTTGGCTTGAGGTTACGCAGGCATGAAGGGTGGGGTAAGAAACTACGTTATTGAACAGAACCAGACTTAAAAGTGTGGTTCGGTTCGCTTATTTAAACTAGGTGCTCGCTCGAAGCACCCGACGCCTAGGTTCGGGCAAGCGCCCAGGCGACACCTCATTGAAGCATGCCACCTGGTCCACACACGAAGCGCTCGAGCCTCACCTCGCCCGAGCGCCTATTTAAATCACTGGCTATACTTCAAATCATGCAAGTGAATTCCATCACATCCCAGAAGAAATTGTCAATCACTTCCATTTAGAAGGTGAATGTAGCACCACAAACTATGGTGATGCTTAGTTGTTAATATATCGAGTTATCCAAGCACTACAAAATATTGTTAATTTTCCCTAAATTCATTTGCTTTCCATATGGAAACTCCCTGATTGTCTTCCAGTAAAAGTTGTTGGCAACTTGGCTGCTTGTATCTTGTTGATGAACCACCAACAATTTAAAATAGACAAAATTAAAACGCTTAAATTATTTTAACGTTAGCCAGTTATTAGCAACTCTTTCTCTATTTCATGATATTCCTGCTGAAAAACCAAAGTAGCTGACTGTTGCTATTCTTGCTTGAAATCATCAATGGGCAAGGTAGTGCAACAACTTTGCATTTTATTGGTAAAAGAAGACATGGAGACATTAGGCCTTCTGTTTTTATTCTCTATACTTGAGGATCCGAGTACGCCAACCATTTCAGCTTAAGTCTTACTAATGCACAAAATAAGTGGAAAAGAAAAGGTTTATTCTAAGGATGAGGAAGCATACACATTACGGAGAGCAAAGATGGAAGTAGAGTCTTCATCCATTTTGCTCAAGGACACTGACGATGTTCCTACAAGTAAAATTGGAAGATTGGAAGGCAATTCCTCCAAGAGAGACATCAAAACAGCCTTAAGCTGTTCATGTGCCTGTAGAAGTGAAAAAGTTACATGGTTATGCATCTTAATCCTATTCAGCAAATCAGCAAAAATTCATCTTGCAAAACTGTATTATTAATTTGTGCACTCACTGTCTCCCACCAAATATGGAACTGAGGTAGGTAGAGTATAGAAGGAGTAGTTCTTCTTGCTTCACCAAATATATGCACCAAAGCCTCTTCTGGTGTCTTTGCACTAGGATCAGATAGAAGAGATGGAAGCCCAAGCGAGTGAACAGGAAACTTCTCCAATTCATGAAGGACAGCAGGCCCAACATGGTCCTGTCGAACTAAAAAAGCTTTAACCACAGCACCCATCAAAACATAACTGTCAAAATATTAGAAAATTATAAGATTCATACCAATCCGGCATTTTCATCTCCATATATCAGAAGGCGAGGCCTATAAACAAGAGGAAGTGCAGAGCTATACGAAAGAACAGACAGCCTGCTGACATCTACAGCTGAAAGGCAAGGAAAAATATCGGATATGTGTTCCATTATTTTCTGCAGATGTCTCTGTAAACATGGAGCAACAACTGAAGACAGAGGCCTGGAGTGCACAATAGATCCCCTATGAGCAGCAGGAGTAATCGTAGACATGGCCTCTAAGAAGTGATGTTTCTCGACCCTAATCGAATCAACATCAATGACAAACTTGTCATCGCTAGTATACACCTGAGGGTACTTCTCACGAAAAGCACGGATGGCAGCTTCTGTGCATAGAGATTTCAGATCCGCTCCACAATATCCCACACAATTAGCTGCAAGTTCCATCTTTAGTTCTTTTGATGGGGGTTCCTTCCATTTGCGTGTATGAATGTTCAATATTTCAGCACGTGCCTCATAACCAGGTAAAGGAAAAACAAACTCCCGGTCAAAACGCCCTGGGCGACGCAAAGCCCCATCAATGGCATCAATTCTATTGGTTGCACCTATCAGGACCACCTGTCCACGAGAATCAAGTCCATCCATCAAAGCAAGTAACGTTGAAACAATAGAATTGTGAATCTGCTCTTGTTTGCTAGATCTAACTGGCGCAAGGCCATCTATCTCATCAAAGAAGATAATTGATGGCTGATTTCTTTGAGCTTCTTCAAAAAGCAGTTTTAACTGTCTTTCAGCCTCTCCAACCCATTTACTGAGAACATCAGCTCCCTTACGCATGTAAAAGCTAACCTTCTGACCAGCCTTTGAAGCAGCACATGCTAATGCCCTAGCTATTAATGTTTTCCCAGTGCCAGGAGGACCACAAAGCAACACTCCTCTTGGAGGAGTTATGTGATATTTGGCAAAGAAATCAGGATACAGTAAGGGAAAGAATACCATTTCCTTTAATGCATCAATATACTCTGATAGACCTCCTATATCTTCAAAGCTCACACTTTCATCAACTTGTAATGGCTGAATGTCTGCCCCTCCCTTTGAACTTGGCCCGGCGGTTTGAACACCTGTAGTTAGAGAAGCAATATTGTCACCCTGATAACCCCATCCAGATGCAGCAACATTTAGTCCCCATGCTGTTGCACCATGCATGTCTAGACCACCTAAGAGCCACGGTGTCCCACTTCTACTTCCATTTCGTGTCCAAGGAATAGAGGGACCTTGATCCATTTCATCCACTAGAAGAGAGTCATCGGAATCATCGGGTAATGACAAACGATGTCGTCTATGTACCCGAGATCCACCTCTTCTTAGATATCTATTGCTTTTGGAGCCCATTCCATGATGAAGTACTCTACGAGGGGATCGGGGTCTCTGTTGTCCATCCTTTTCACTTGATAGTCTACGAACCTCAGCACGGTTCCGTAAGTCATATCGTCTCCTTCCTTCTTGCTCTTCTTCACCATCTTCATCATCCCCATCTTCTGCTACTTCATCTCCCCCATCATCATCCTCTTCATTTCCAATATCCTCCTCTGCATCATTACCATTTTCAGTCTCATCTTGGGCAGCCTGCTCTTCAGAGCTCTCCTGGTCTTCTTCTGATTCTTGATATAGTTGTGCTCTTCCCCCACTCAACAATCTTCTAGGACGTAAACCCTCACGGCGTGGAAGGGAATTAGTATTTGTGATCTTTTTATTCCTCGGACCCAATACTTCATCATGGCTAACATTGTTTTCTGCCTTGTTTCTTGAAGAACGATACCTGGGAGTCTGAAAAATAACCAGCATCAAAATACAAAATAAATAATAAAAAACAAGAATTACACAGTTTAAACTCCTGTGGCACCATGCTAATCACTGAGTTGTGTAAAGATTATGCACACAAGCAAGGTTATAAACATACCATTAAATCATCATCTTCTGTTCCTGAAGTGTCTGTCTCATAGTCTTCCAGGTTTATTGACATCTTTCTTTTTCTCGTAGAGCGGCGTAAGTTTGTTGCAACAGACTACACAAAGAATAAGCAGACAGAGAACCAGAAATATGCTTGATCAAACAAAGAGAAGGTATTGTGTTAAGAATACCATTTTAAGCAGAATACGTATGACCTAATGTTAAAAGCAAGCAGACTGCTGCACAAAACATATCTAAAATTTTCTGGGAATCGTTTCAATAAATTTTTCCCTCTTTTGTAGTTTGACATAACAATAAATATAACCACCAAACATCAAGGATTAATGATTCAAGGGACTCAAGCTAAAGAACTTAATATTGTAGCTACAGCAATTAAATCCTTGAACCTAGAGGAGCAAGCACCACAAAAAAAAGGCAACCCCAATGATTCATGAAATAAATCAATCACCATAGCACAAAAAACCGAACCATTTGCGAAGACAGCATTCTACTACCATGCTTACCCAGAAAGGAAGATTAAAACTAGAATATAATATATCTATCAACTAAAGAGAGGCAGAACCATACTGCACATGCTTTGAGAAAAGAGATGGAAGATGAACAGTTCAACTAGAACATAATTTATCCATACACTAAGAGAGACAGGACATGTACTGCACCTGCTCTAAGAAAACAGAATAGCAAAACCTGGAAGCAAGCAGAATTTCAAGCATTATGATGCAGACAAAAAAAAAAGATGACCTCAGGTTCAAACAAACATCAAGTACTCGAACAAAGTTGGCCTCAATTACGCAAATCTAAGTTAAAAGAAATAACCTATGCATCCAGAAAATCCACATGGCAGAGAAATTAAGAAGTGTACCAAAAGAACAATCTTGTTATTGCCGGTAAGTTGACAGTGTATTTAAAACAGATCGCAAATTTTAGCAAATCAAGAGTTTTAACTGCATAGGGTCTCTGTTTCACTCTTAGGTTCTTCACTGGTTACCGAGAAAAAGCTGGTAACTACACATGAAAAGCATGAAAATAATTACCATCTATCACATATCATCCTGTTGCTCGTTACAAAAGTTGGTTTAAAAGAATCAACAACAAAGAAATTATAGACAGTATGGATGTTCTCAAAGGAACCATGACTTCAATAAATAAAAATTGTTTCATTCCCAAAGAGGCCTTCTATTGCAATATTGCTTATTAAAGATGCTGGACTTGCATTTTGGCACTTTGTAGTTATTATTTGACAGCCAAAGTTTGTATATATTTGGCTATATCATATGTTTGTATATATTTGGCTATATCATATGACTGACAAAAATCATTACTGTAAGATGCCTTAGAAGTCTTGGCAAACAGGGAAAGTTCATTTTACAAGTTTGTTTTCTGAATCTTGTGTAATGTCTTCTATCATTATATATGTACTGCTCATGTTCTAAATCAGATATAGCAATTCAACATCAAGTACAAGCAACTACATTTTCTTTCAAGATGTAACACGAATGTCGACCATCATCCTGCTGATGAAAGTCAAGCCAAAAGAAAATTTTATGTTTTGATGGGTTGTGGTGAAAAAGTCTCATGTTTTCTAGGGTCAGTTAGAAAGTTCAAATCGTGCACTAAAATGTGAATGACAAGCATTTTCATGCATGCACCAATTTCTATGAGATGTGTGCTTGCCCTGACATTTATTATGTGTGATTACCCAGCATACACCACCCCTTTGAGGTGTGTGATGTGTGCTTGCACTAACATTTATGATCATTTTCCACTGCATGCGGACAAACATAAACCACTATAAAGAAGGAAAACATGAAGTTTGACAAACCATGTTTCCAGATGACACTACATATTTGAGGTTTTGTTTGTCATAAAACCAAAACTTTCTATCGGCAATTCCACACAAACAATCATTAACATTGAAGTGGAAACTAGATCCATTTGAAATGTAACGTTCCAATACGAAAGATGTTAACTACCAAAAACATAATCTCTTACATCCGAAGGAGGCATCTGAACAGAGCGGTTTCTAGGCCGGAGCAACTTCTTAGCAATCTGGGAAGCAGCAGTCCTCTTCTTAGATTTCATCTTCTTCCTTATCACAGGCTTGTAGTACAAATAAGGCCGGCCAAAATACTTAGGCCGCTGCCGGAGCCGATCACTGGTCCGCAATGGCGTGATCGCTGCGCCATCTCCTTTCGAATCCATAACGCTCTTCCACCTCCACTATGAAGCTAGCACTCCCCGTAGCACTACCCGTCACACCGCGAGCAATCAAAACCCAGCCAAAACCCAAAAGGGGGGGCGCATTTCCAAACCCTAGCAACAAGAAAACCAACCCTCGATCAGGAGGTAGCCCACCAAACAGCGATCCCTACAAAACTATAAAATCCAACAGCTTTTGTCCGTTGCGATGATCAAAAGATCTTTTTTCCGGTCTCGAATCGAAAAATGAACGAAGACGGCAAAAAAAAGCATCAACAAGTGGTCGAATAGAAACCCTAACCTCAGGAGTCTGCCATTGGAGACCGGAGATCATCAGCAAGAGGAGGGAGAAGAGTGGAGCGGCGTGGCGAAGGCGAGATTTCGGTGAAACAGGGAGAGCGCTCTGCTCTCGGGTCAGGGGCGACGAGGGATTTCTACCCTCCGGCAACGAAACCCTTATATATCACGTGCACGGCGCGTGAGTTACAGTGAAATTACCGTAGAGGGCCTCTCCCTCGGCGTCGCTTCCTCGGGCCGCGTTCCGGTTCGTGGAAGCCCGTGGTTGGCAACTTGATCCGAGATAGCGTCCGTCCGATAACGATCGAACGGCTGGAATCTAGTTTCCAGCAAGGAATGGAGAGACAGGTACAAGCCAAATGGTTCGGGTGATAGAAATCGAGATCGAGCCATCGCCCCGTTTTGACGGTTGTGACAGTTATATGGTTTTTTACCCATATAAAAAACGGCTCGATATATGACAATTCAATCAGGAGAGACAAAAGATAAATATTTATCGTTTAAAATATTTTTCTTGAATTAAACCCATTATACAAAGCTTATCATGCTATAAAAGATGATGTTAGTCACAATTTGCTAAAATTATTTTGTATTGGGTTACTAACTTAGATATTGGAATGATCATGTTAAAAATCTTATCAAAATCTTGATTTTTATGTAAATCGAAGTAGTCTTCCAAATTAATGTTCAAATCCTCCTCCTTCGGTCATTATCGAATTTTTGTATGCATATGAATCCTTGTCGATATCTTTCTTATTAGATGGGAACAAATTATAGATCCACTTATCAAATATCTCTAGCTGAGTAATGTTTATTTGTTGTTGTTTTTGGAGTCTAAATATCCACTGTAGTAATGCGAGAAGATGAGTCTAAATATCCACTAAATATTATGAATATGTAATGATAGATTTCGCTAGCCATATTGACCTGAAAAGTACAACATGGAAACGCGCACATACACACGAAGACCAACACCGGTGGCCTCCCACATCACTAATTCCCTGCAACAAATCAAACCACATGGCCCGAGTAGCAGCTTTTCCGGGGCGTGAAGCACCTCACAGGACTCATTGCTGCTCGTTGCAACCTCGACCGGAAGTACCTCAACACCCTCACCCCGAGCCTCACGTCGAACACCTGGTCGACGATCTCGGAAAGGAACGCCTTCCCGACCCCGCCGGCCTCCCTCAGGTTCCTCCGCAGCCGGTCGCTGAAGCTCTCCCTGACGGTGAACTGGTAGCTGCGCAGATAGGCTTGCCGCAGCAGCAGCTCGTTGCGGGACCTCGGCGGTCGAGGCAGCAGCAGCTGCTCAGCATCGGAGGCCTGCTTTGCCCGTCTGAACTCCATCGGTGGTCTGGTGGCTGGAGGGCGGTGAAGGACGAGTCTAAGCTATACATCTAACAGCATATCTAACATGAAGACGTCATTGCTACCAAGTTACTGTCAGTGGTTGAACCAAATCCGATGAATTTATGGGTGGTGGGTGGCAATCGTTATACCCAAGCTTCACCAACTCTGGATAACTCTGCTCCGCACGCAATCGGTTGATATGTCTTCCACGGGTTTGTGGGTCCTTCCCAAATCGATTAGGTTGGGACCTGTCACATGAGTTGCATGTTGTGGATCCAAACAAGATTCCGATTCGGGGCATGTCGACACTGGATCAGTTTAATGGATCACAAATATCTACATTGTTTCACTGAACATATACGCGATACTAACAAACGAAGCTGTGATAGTAAAAGAGTACAAAAGATCGGAACATAACATATCATATCATTCATTATGTTTTGAAGCACTAACACTCGGACTAATTCCATTCAAAGTTGGAACAGAAGCGATTCACCGAATTAAAACCTTACATGTCGAAACAAACTGCTTCTACTCGAAAGCTAAAGCAACAGACTGCAAAATTGAAACTTCGTCTTCAGACTTCCTGGACGCTTAAACCTGCAACATTGTACAGATCAGATCACTATGGACTTGCACTTTAATCAAATAATTCAGCAAACATCAATTCGTTTTCTTCGTAAAACAGTGTGGAAGCTACCACTGTGATTCAATGCGTTAGAAGTTCATACTATATACCCTTTGCAATTATCGATTATAGCTTAATTTGGTAAAAAATAGAGATCATAATGATTCTTAGCATGGAAACAAATGTTTATAAGCAACATTCGCATTATTTCTAAAACACTGAAATTATCACTGTGATTCATTGTGTTAGAACTTGTTAGCACAATATACCTTTCGCAATTACCAGTTGGCTTAGTTTGGTATACATAGCCCCCATGAAAAAAAAAAAGAAAAAAGAGAGAGATCATAATGACTCTTAACATGGAAACAGATGATCAGCAAATATCAATCCATTTTCTCCCTAGAACACTGGAAATTTTCACCACGACTCGTTGTGTCAGAGAATGTTATTATATACCTTTTTTTCTAATTATCAATCAACTACTGTCAGCCATAAATGAATAACATAATTTGGCATGTATAGCACAGGAAAGAAAGAAGATATCATAATGCCTCTTAGCACAGAAACAACTTTCCTCTATGCGGGGATAAGACCGCACATTAATCATCCCCAAATTGCAGATTGACAGGAGATTCATGTGTTGGGTTCCCCTTTTGCATACAGAGGTTTTACAACAGTGACTCCTAAAAAATATCAAACCCTGGTGTTGATGATTCGCTCTCCGTCCAAAGTTCTTATGCTGTTGCTCAGAGTTCCAAAATCAGCTAAAGTTCATTGCATGTATAACCTTATTTCTAACTCAATTGCAGCCCACATATTGACTACTGATAACATCAAGATCAACAGACTGTTCCTTGCAAATAATCATGACATCACAAAACTCAAATCAGGACGCATGTGCAATGTTCTTGAACATGGAAACTGAATCTTGACTTTACCCAGGAGCTCCATTGCTATGACAGACAAGGATGATGGCAATCATAATCTTTGAATGCGAGATAGCCTAATTAATGTCATATTTTTTGCATGAATTAGACTTTTCTCACTTATAGTACAATGCCGATCTCATAACAAACGAACGAGGATTACAGACGAGCATAGCAAATCTAACCTGGGGGAAGAGACTGCTTCAGCTTGTCTGCCTTCTCGGGGTCGAACACGCAAAGTGTGTAGAGGTACTTGGCACAGCGGACTTTGAACTTGACCACATCCTTTCTCCTCTTTATCCTCACCGACCGTGCATCCTTCCTTCTGGCGGTGAGAAGGAAATCCTTAATCTCGTGAATCTGCTTCGGCTGCAAACGCATCGATGTGTACAAAACCAATCATTCAAGAGAAGGATAAGCTACACGGATTCAGAAGAACCAAGAACTAATTTTGATCAGTACAAGTCAACGTAACACTATCATCAGTGCAACAAGTCCAATGGCCAAATCTGCTAACACGGACCGGTGCTCCATCAACTAAGAAAAACCTCATCCCACCGTATCAAAATGGGAACTGAAACCAGCATTTTACCGAAGCAACGGGAACCCTATACATCTGACTATGCATACAGAACCAAAACCTGTGTTGCGACTCGACATTTGACACGATTCGCATGGGGAACAACGATCGAACGAGAAAGATACCATCTTTGATGCGCCTCGACGGGGAAGGCGGCTGGCTTCCGGTCCAGAGCGTCTGTGTGGAAAACCCTAATCCGGGAGAGCGACAGTTGACACGTCATTTAGTAGCGCGGCGAAAAACCTAGTTTCCAAAATTTACCCGATGTGACGTAAATGCCCCTAAAACAGGAGTGCTATTCCCGTCCCAATTGATTGGGTTTGGGTCAAGTCCGGTCCGAGTATAGACCCCAATTTGGTCCGACGTAATGTTCCCGTCACTATTTGACATTAACTCTATTTGTTATGACTGCTATATTTTTCTATGCAACAAATAAATTTTCATTTAGAAAAGTTAAAAGACAAGTGAAAATTAATATTTATGCTATAATGGAGTTAAAGGCTTGTGGTTCATTACATTGGTTCGATCGGATCGATACATATCGGTCGGTATTTATTAAATTAATTATAAATAAAGATCAAATGGTATATTTTTATTTAAGTTTAATCAAACATACTATTCATTAGTTCAATCATGTTAAGGTTAGTAACTATATTAAGAGTCTTAATTATGTTTTAACTATTTGCGAAAAGTCATAATTAAATTTAATTTTTTTATGAATTAAGAAATAAATTTAAATTATGGATTAAAACAGAGAGAGTCATTAGAGAACTAAGATTTGTTTCTATATTGAGTCTCCAGGTTTAGGTGAAAGGAAAAGATAATACACTTCACTTTTGATGCTCATCAGAGAGAATTGGGATTTGTTTCTCTATAATATAATATTCTCTCTAAGATTTCTATAGGATTTTCTCTCTCTAGTGGATGTAGAGAAAGAAAAATCTTTTACATTTATATGAGAGGGTTTGTAATGAATTTTCAACCTTGAGTGTGAGTGAGTTAACTTAAATGAGAATGATTTCTTATATTATTTTTTTATATAGAAATTTATCGAATCACATAAAAATTTAAATATTTTTTTTGTACGCTCTTTATTTATTGATATATAAAGATTTTATGTTGGGTTTGAGTTATTTTTCGTCCCCAATAAACCAAACAACAAAATAAACTGCAGATGACCATGAAACCTTCATCCACCTTTATATAGAATAAATATAAAGGCCATGGTGTTGATGACTTCATTTTTCTAACAACCATCAGAATTTTGAGGATGAACAAAGAGTTGATACTTACAACAATTGAATGATGTAGAGGGAAAACAAGAAAAAGAACCTCAACAAGCTAATGTATATTTCTGCCAACAAAGAGATATTGCCAATTAGAACAAAAGAAGAGAGAAGATTTATATTTATTGCCCACTGAAGGTTGGATTGAGGTTATATACATCTGCAGCTACCAAGACAATCTACTGAAAACACTATATACTGAACCAATAAAGAGAATAGAAGTTTATAACCGATGCAAGAGGACATGGTTTTAGATCATTTATCAGCTAGGAGGACCATGTGCCAGCTCCAGTCATATAATCTTTCATCGGAAATGACGGCGGACATCGTGATACATAGATCACAAAATTGTTTGGAGGATGGAGTTGGCAAGCTATTCAACAACATTAACATGAAGCGGTAGAGTTGGAGAGTTGGCATTTGTCTCAATGCTTCAGGATAAAATTTAACCTGCAGAACAAGTAACAATGGTTAGAACAATTAGAAGAAATATGAATCTGTATATATCCTTAGTTAAAGTGAAAAATGCCTTTCCAGCTTGTGTTTTATTGTCCACAACAGTCACTGGTCGGATAAACAAGTCTGCAGCATTTTGGTTAAAGCCTGAAAGCATATATGTCGAGGACAAAGTCAGGAAATGGCAAAGCCTCCTTTGTGAGATACACAAGTGGTCAAAAGTATTCTACGGAGGAAAACTGCAGTGCGTTATCTACTTGGAGTTTCAAATGGCTACTGCAAAGCCTTAACATGGAAAGTTGAGCAGGTAGCAACAAAACAAAAAGCACATGAAAAGGTAATCAGAATACACCAATGCATAATTTGTAGAAGTTCTAAAAGTAAATTGAATTAGATGAAGCCTCCGCAAAGATATCATTTGAATTACATACGCGTGAGTGTGTGTGTGCGCACGCGCTCAAGATAATCTTAACATGCATTCTTGTCTTGGCATTTTAACTGTTCCAAATAAATGATCCATATGAAGTATCAAAAGGAGCTTCCCGGATGATTACAAGGGCTGGAAGCAATAGAAGCATCGATACTACTGGATTCTGTGTCCATCGAAAATAAAGGATTTGGGAACGGCAACACCCCAAAGCATACAACAAAAACTAGATATAATGTTCAACAGAATTCTTCTTCAAAATAGAAGATCCAATAGTATTTATGGAAGTTCTCATTTATGTCCACAGGTAGGCAGAATAGATTTCCAATTTCCGTGATGACATTTTAACATACTATAAATTGACATAATTTCCATGATGTCTACATTGAACATTTGCAGGTTATGTCATCAATTGGGCTGATGGCCTTGTCGAAGGATCTAAACCCCCTCTTGAGGAATAAATATCAAGATAGTTTTCATTAAGTTGATTGATGCATTATTCCAATAAAAATACAGTAACATGAGAAAATCTCTTTAGAAAAGTATACTTCATTCCTCAAACGTAAGACTTCTCAGTGCAACTTTTAGTGATGATATCAAGATTCAGTGGACCATATCTGGTATACTTGCAATACTTTTCATAACGAAGTAGCACGGCATGCAGACTATTAAAGCAGAATTCCATTTGCAAGAGCAAGATTAACGTGTATGGCTTTCTGATGTACAATACTTTTGGGACGAAGCAAACAAATTCCAGATGTTCAGTGAGATTAGCATGCCTGGCATAGTAATTCAACGTGTAATACTAAGATGAGCATTTCTTGGTTGGTATAATCTAAATTAGGGGGAAATAAATTCACGTACAAGCACAGAAAATATGCTTTCACATTTAAAATCCAATTGAAAGCATACAAAACAAGATCTGTGAAACAATAAGGTCTTTCAAAAGTTTGGTTGTTGTGTCAATGAATGCAATACTCTAGGTATCTCAGCAACTTAAACAGATTGAATGACTTCCAAGTACAGATTAAAAACAAATGGGCCATCTTAATAAGTTTTAGCAACATATTTCAGATATTGAGCATGTTTCTTTTTTTTTGCCAAACTGCGAAATATCAGGCTAAATCAAATTAATTACATATTTAATTGTTAGCTAGCTAGCTGCCAAGTATCACAAACGTCCTAGATAGACAAGCAGTGAACCAGAAAAGACAAATATTTTAGCAATTACAAAGGAAATGCCTTTATGATGCTTACATTTTCTTATGTCGGAATAGCAAATGACCTTTTTCCACGGCCTCTGTGTATTATTTTGTCAAAATTCTATATTATCAGATGTTGACTGGGTCGTCATCTCCCAAAATATTTCTCTTCCTTTCAGTTTTGAGTTATACTCTTTCGAGTGATATCAAGTCTGTCTGAGCATATCCAGGGAGTAGCATAGCAGAATCAGAAAGTGAATAAAGATACTCCCTAGCTAAGTATTGTCATGGTTTTAAGAGATTGTCTTGGTAATGGAGAATCTAGCAGTACATAGTCCCATGGAAATTCAAATCCAAAATCATTTAGAAACTACATTATCTAAAAAGGTCATATGCTGAACATCTAGGACTTGGTCAAACTTGCCAAATATGTCTGCTATGAGTAGACCATGTTTAAATTTGTTTATTGTCCATCTAGATATTGGTGAGTCACTGTCATCACCTAGTAAAATCTGCAGCTTAGATAACTGACATAACATGACCCTCCTTCATACATGAACCAAAATTCAAGATTTTATAGGTAAGATTCTATCAGTTGCAGCAAGTCGGTAACGCACATTCATCGACCTATTGTTACCAGGGAATGCATGATCAACATTTAAATCATTTTTTTCGTCCATCAGTGTGGCTGTGCCTAGGTAAATGCATCTGGATGGACAATGAACCAACCACTGTTCAATATGCTAGATTGTATATAGATCTCTGGAAACTTAAATGCATATAAAGTACATTCTAGTGACTAGTCTGCAACTTATGGTTGTCAAAGTGAAATGAGTATGCCCACCACAAGGAATGGATACCGGTGAATTGTAAGTAACTTTTTACTATCAAGCATCAATTAACAAATGCTAACAGAAGGTGAGATTCCAGTCATAATGCATGTGACCTACCATTGCAACAATTATATAGATATTCTTTTCTTTCTTTTTCCATTTAATTTCGATTTCTTCTCATAGTTTCAGTAAGGTAGCTTGTAGATAGGCTAACTAGAAATGTCAAGGTTTAATGGCACTGAAACACAATACAGCCTGTCGACGACAAAATCACCTTTGAGCAACATACATGGCTTATCGATCAGGATCGAGATCTAACATCTTATGATACTTACAGTCAGTGATTGGTAGCGCATGGCCACATCTCGAATTGTTTTATTTGGCAACTTCTTGGCAATTGTGGCATAGTGGTCGATGCTCGGTTCTGAAGCAAATCTGCAAGCAAGTGAAATTAATTATGAGAATCTTGTTTTCCATTTATCATTACGGAGCATAAAAACGTTAAGGTACTTGGATAAATGAAATTGATCCTGTTGTAATAATCAAACCTCAAGCATGACAGTAGTGACTAAAAATGAAAATTTTCTGTTATTACCAGTGACTGTGACTAGTAAATCAAGTAAAAGATCATCAAATAAAATTGATTGTAGCAACCCAAATTTGCACATCCGGTTACCATGTCATAAAATGTTTCTCCTCGTAAAAGAAATGAAAGAGATGATATATAATATATATATTCTCTGATATAGGCACTTAAAATGTGATAAAATTCTCGCTTTACCGGTTAAGATGGATGATGAACACATAACCCTGTAATAGCCCATTACCGTGAAACCCCTCACCGGCATTGTCGATAAAAGCTCACTCCATGATGACATCTCCAAATATGTATTATAAGGTAGATGGATTCTTAAAAGCAAAGCTAGCAGCACAATCAGCCGAAACACATGGATAAAATCAAAGACACTATATTCAGAAACAAAGGCCAGTAATTTACGAACTTCATTCTACCATCAAAGAAGTCCCACTAAAAACAATCACTCGAAACAATTTCGATCGGAATCTTCTGCAATTTGAAGGACATTTGGTTTCGGTCTTACCCAATCACATGCAAGAACAAGCAACCAAGATATCATGTTTGAACAAACGTCAAGATTAAGAGTAAACACTCACATAATTAGCAACCATGGTATAAACAGCACATTCATGAACTCCAGCATAAAATATTTCTAGGCGAAGGATGTCCATCGCCTAAGAAAAGGGGCTTATGCGAAAAGATCAGGCAATGCTCACTCTATAACGCCTTCCTCGAAAATGGCCCGCTCCGCCTCCGTCCAATACGTCGACGAGCCCGGGTTGTGCTTCAGGCCCGACCCCTCACCCACCACGCCAACCAAACGGGCATTGTTCAGGCCTCCCACTCCTCGGCCTCCATTCACACCCACAAGATTCGACCTTCCCCTGGAATCCATTCAGGAACCTCTGCTGCATTTGCTTCGATGAGAGATTCGGGGAAGGAGGGATTTATAGCGCATGGCAACGAGGGGAGGGAGCAGAGGAAGGCATGGCAATTAAAGCGCAGCGGGGTCGTCTTTTTCCTGCAGCTTGGGAATCCAAGCCAGAGAAGGAAGGAGCAATGGCCGCACCTCGTAGTTCCAGGTTGACTTCCCGTCAGCTTGGCAGCATAAATCTTCCAAAGATATACTTGTTTGAATTTTTGGTGGATGTGAATTACATATAGCTTAGTCGATAATAATGTTCGTGAAAGAGGCATTTTCCAAAATGGTACGGCGACAAATTAAAGATCTTTTTCATCTCACGAAGTTATGACAAAATTGATGAGTTCTATTGTGAATAAGAATCTATCGAGTCGATGTTTGTCGATTCGATATGACAAAATTGATCCGATTCTGTAGGGATGAAGACATCCCAATGTAAAAAATGTTCGTAAAAGAGTCTTAAATTTAGGTTCATTTGATTCTTAAATTAATAAATGCACAACATAGATAAAACATAAAAGGTTAAAAAGAAATGTATACTAAACCCCCTATTTATAGTATATACTAAAAAAAGTATCTTGTAGTTATAAGAAACCCCCTATTTATAGTATGTAATAATCGACCATTTATGTCTACTAAAATATTCTCTAACATTCATGACTCTTATAATATTTGGTAGTTGAAATTTATGAACCTTCTTTTGATAAAATAATCACTCGAAACAATTTCGATCGGAATCTTCTGCAATTTGAAGGACATTTGGTTTCGGTCTTACCCAATCACATGCAAGAACAAGCAACCAAGATATCATGTTTGAACAAACGTCAAGATTAAGAGTAAACACTCACATAATTAGCAACCATGGTATAAACAGCACATTCATGAACTCCAGCATAAAATATTTCTAGGCGAAGGATGTCCATCGCCTAAGAAAAGGGGCTTATGCGAAAAGATCAGGCAATGCTCACTCTATAACGCCTTCCTCGAAAATGGCCCGCTCCGCCTCCGTCCAATACGTCGACGAGCCCGGGTTGTGCTTCAGGCCCGACCCCTCACCCACCACGCCAACCAAACGGGCATTGTTCAGGCCTCCCACTCCTCGGCCTCCATTCACACCCACAAGATTCGACCTTCCCCTGGAATCCATTCAGGAACCTCTGCTGCATTTGCTTCGATGAGAGATTCGGGGAAGGAGGGATTTATAGCGCATGATATTAAAGATGTATCGATTATATATGAATATTAATGAAAGAGGCGGATGTATTTCTTAAAATAGTAAGGGTAATTGTGTTATTTCAAATATTACAGGGATAGATACGTCAATTTGATTGTTTTATAACAGGAATTGGACCGTCACCGACTCGCCTAACGAGGGAAGAAAAGGTGCCATTGGCGGGAAGATTTCGCTGCCGTCGGACGGTCCACGTATCATCTGCTCTCATCGAGTGACATCGTCCGTTGGATCAGATCACACGCCGCGAGTTATTAAAGCCGTTCGATGTGATGGCCACTCTCCCTCCCCACCCCGTCGCGTCATCGAACACAGTGGAAAGGGTGGCCGTAAGGGGGGCGAAACGAGAGGAGAAGAACGCGCGCTTACTCATCGGAGAAACCAACGATCTCAGTTGATCCATGTCCGTTACTATCCATTTCTGGGATCGATTTGCAGGTGACGTTTCGATTCTGTAGACGCGCGGGTATCGGTGGGAATGAGGGTTTGTTTGCATGTTCTCGCCGTGGATTTGTGAGGGATTTTGGGGGTTCGCTTGCAGATTCGATGTATTTTGGATTTCTTAAAGGTTTGTGAACTCTAGGTTGGATCTTACTCTTCGTATTTCTAGGTGTACGGATCTGGAGGCGGCGGTTCAAACTAAAGGGCAAGAATGTGGTCGAATTGAGAGTATCTGAAGGGCTGTAGCGTCGAACGGGTGGTCTATTGTGCTCCTAAAACCCCAAAAGTTTTTTCTTTTGGGCAGCGACCGTTATTTTTGTCTACAGTGTGGTTCGTTGTGTGATTTTTATGCTGATCTCAGGAGAAACCTTTAAGATTCTGAGTCTTAATTCTTTTGAGTTGTGGTGTGAACTAGTTTAAACAATGACAACGGGATGTACTGGTGGTGTGATTCCTGGCGCTGATCGAACTGATGAATGTAATCCCCCCAAAGTTGATGAGGATGCCATGATTTTGGATAATTTCCCAGTGAAAGAGGAAGAAAGTGCCGTTGTTAACAAAGCCTCTGAATTTGATGGGGAGTTTATGGATCCTGAAGATACCCCTGCTGAAGAAGCAAAAAGGAACCAAGCCAAAGCTGATCATGATGAGAAGGGGGTCCATTGTACAAATACAATGTCCCTTGATATTCCAGCACAAGGCTCAAAACAGGTTTTGGGAATGGCCGAAGACAATTCTCATGTCAAGAAACGGAGAAAGTGCCACACTGAAGTGAAAGATGAGCAGAAGGGGGCAGGGAAGCAGTTGAAAAGGAAAAAAGTTGCTACTGATGGGAATATGAACTCTGATGATAAGGAATTTCTTACAGCTGAATGCCGGCGTGAAATCGAAGAATTGTTTGAGTATTACAAGGAGTTTTCTGGTCTTGGGCTGCAACATGATGATTGTGAATGCCATTCCAACAATTTGATGATTGCTTATTTGCTGGAGGAGAGAAGTCTTTCATTTTCCAAACTAGTTGAGGAAATTTATGACAAGTTGAAGGGAAGAGAGGGGATTACTCTGGCTTCTGTTCGCAGTACTGTGCTTTTTGTAGGACAGAGAGTGATGTATGGTATTTCCAGTGCGGATGCCGATGTATTGGAAGATGAGTCAGAGTCATGCCTATGGTGCTGGGAGGTAATGATGTTGCTATTGTTATTATTTTCCCTTTGGCTGCTTTAATCCAATTTATCTTTTTGCAGTCTCAATGGTTAATTTTTGTGCTGGAAAGCTAAATGCAATTGCTCTTGATATTTGATATTTTGTTGATCAGACAAGAGATATCAAATTGTTCTCTGCTGCTCTTCGTGCCATTGTCAACATTCGGCGCATAGCTCGGAAGAAGATTCATGAGAGGATTTCTGCCCTCTGTGGTAAGAATCTTTGTTGTTTTGACTTTTTGTGCTATTTTTTGGCAGAGACATTGTGATCGTTTTAATATACTTAAATTACAATATAACTTTAAAACGTGACACTGGCAAGATATCAGTGTAACAACTCAGGACAGAGCGAGATTTGGATACTCTTTTTATGCACACGCCAATAGATGCTTGATTGGGTTGGCTATAGTTTTTTTTCCTTATGGGCAGTGCTCTAGAAAAATGAATATTCCTTTCATCTTTCTTGGGAAATACACATATAGTTTGCTTTAGTAGTAAACCAATGAGTTCTCTTCTATTAGCACAAAATTTATACTCCTTTCACATCATGGAAATGGTTTTATCTTTGTTGCAAGCTATAGCATTTTTACGTAACAAGCAGAAGATAGAGCTCGTTATTTTTGACAATTTAACATACAATAGTTCATCGTCCTCTCCCTTAGTACCCAAAAGAATGTCCTCCTTTTGATGGATTGTTTGGTTTATTTACCTTGATCTAATTTCTTACTTTCTGATGAACTTATGCTTAAGATGACTGCTGATTTTTTTTGTAAATCTCATTACTTGGCATTTGTTTATTCTGAATGCCTTCATTATGCATTGTGTCTATGTTTTGTACCCTTTCACATTTGTTGTATTAACTATCTCATGTTCTTTGCATCCTAAAATACTTTTTTTTGCATTCTTCATTGCTCATGAAAAGAAAACATTCAATTATGGGAATTATGTTTTATCATTTCATTATACAATGTTAGGTATGCATATATTTATCTATATCACTTTGGTTGGAATCTAAAGCATTAAAATTCTTTAGTATGCTATGCTACACCACACATAATTGTATGAAATCTTTGGTGCAAAATCTTAGTGTTTTCTTCTTTTTGCATTAAAGATTTCAGCTGAAAGTATACATATCTTGCATTTCAGCAACATTATCTGTGTTGACAAGTTCTGAATATAAAGATGGCCAAAGAACTGATCTGATGAAGCCATCGATGATACTTGGCAAGATATTGAATAAGCAAGGGATTTCTTCATTAGTTGAAAAGTTGACCCAGAAGAAATGTGCCGACAAGTATGCATTCTCTTTGAACTTTTTCTGAATATTCAAACTGTCACTACTTATTTCTTTTAAATTGGCACTAACCTAAAATATTATTCTTTTGTCATGGAAGTGCTGCCAAAGAAGCCAGGTTACAAGAAAAGGAATTAATGAAGGAAGCTGAGAAAAATAAACGGAGTGCTGAAAAGGAAAAGAAGAAAATGGATCTTGAGCTTCAGAAGGAAAAATTGCGAATAGTAAGTAAAGGATTTAAGGTGTTATTAATTGGGTCATTATATTGCTTCTTTATTTATGGTGTCATGCTGTCTTTGTTTTTCTTGAACTCTATAAATTTGAAATAAGTTATGTATGCTTTGCAATAGAGAACATCCAGCAAACGTATACTGATGGAAATTAAGGTTTTAAAATTGTTGATGCATGATGGCAGGAAAGTTCAATTGACTAATGTATCAATCTAGATAAAATCAAGCTAATTTGTCTTAATTATGAGCTCAATCTTCGTCCGACCTATAAGGTTGCCACTGTATTAGGCTAAATTCAGAGCTGATTGTACATTTCAAATTGATTTAGTCCCTTTCATGTGAATATATCTGTCTATTTCATGAATATGTTGAGTCGAAAAGCTTAATCTGGTACTTGGTTCAGATAGTCTACATATATGTTATTGGAGGCCAATCCAACTAAAATTATTAGTAAACTTCTAGTTTTCTAACTTTTTATTTCTTTTTTGATGTCTGGATGTTTGAAATTTTACACATTTTGACCCCTTCTCTAGAAAAAAGTTAATTTTTTTTAACATCCAGAATTTGAATGTTTGATAGAAGGATGTACTTGTAACAATTGTTTTAGACACAGGACAATTGGCATTTTAACAAGTAAAGCAGCACAAATGGATTATGCCAAATTGGATGGTATGCTGAATTACATGTGGCTTATCAACAAGGTTTAACACCAAAGTGGTTTTTGGTTGTTGGGTTTTAGGGTTAGTGGCCTTTTGAAAATTATTCTTTTAAAAAGCAAAAGAAACATACCTAAAACTAAGGTCTTTTGGTAGTTGGATTTTACGGTTAGTGACCTTTTGAATTTGATTTTCATAAAAAAAACAAAATAAAAACACCTAAAACTACATTGTCAGTATCATATTAGATATACCATACTCGGTACTAATCATCTTTGCAGTAAGAGCACATTCACAAGAAATTAGCAAACATTTTTTGTATTCATTTATGGAACTTAAGAAATCATGTCCTTTTTAGTCATTATGGAAATTTGTACCCTGATTTGTCATTTTCATTTGTATATGATACCGTTAAATATGACAAGCACTACAAGATCTTCGTTATTATGTGACTGGGTTAAACTGTTAAGACTCCATTTTTCTTGAGTTCATCCAGGTCAAAACATGTATGCTTCGTGATTCAGTGGTTAGTTTAATATTGGGGCTTGAGTTATGTGCAACATAGAGGCGTAGCCTCGTGGAACCTGGAAAAAACCTTAAATTTGGACTTTTAGCCTCATTAGGTAAGTTCTTGCTGAAGATATGTTTGTCTGAAGCCATCAATTGATCTTGGTGTGAATTTAGATTCAGAAAATTTAGACAGTTTCTTTGGTTGTGAAATTGGCAGTAACTTGATAATGGTTTGCTAGCCATGATCTCACTAAATTTAGGCTGTCTGCATTTTTTCTCACTGGTTTACTTTTCCCCACTCAATTTTAGGAGAAGGAACGAAAGCGGATGCAGGAAGAATCTGAAAGACAAGAAAAACGCCGTGAAAAAGAAGAAGCTGAATTGAAAAAACAAATTAAGAAGCAAAGAAGAAGCTGCCAGGAACCGTGAAAAAGAAGAAGCTGAATTGAAAAAACAAATTAAGAAGCAACAAGAAGAAGCTGCCAGGGAACAACGGCGCCGTGAAAAAGAGGAAGCTGAGCGGAAGAAACAGCTTGCCATGCAAAAGCAAGCTTCTATGATGGAATGTTTTCTTAGAAGTAAAAAGAGTAGCAATAGTACAGATAATTCTGATAGATTGTCACCTATGAAAAGCCAATCAGTTGGTACAGCTTCCAAAAATGAAGGAATTACTAATGCAGTTACATCATCAATGGACTGTGCTTTCTCTCAGCAGTATAGTGTATCTATGGAAGACCTTTGCAGGTTCATCAGAGAACCTTTATTTTTTCTTTGTTCTTTAAAATTTAGCTTATATTTTTTGAAGTTTTTTATTCTCTGGATACTTTATAATTACGTAAGTTCGACAGAGGTGGAATCTAGAATTATTCCTTACTCAACTTCAGGAAGTACAGTTTTAAAGTTGAATGCACCTATAGTACTACTAATTCAGGATCTGCTAGCAGTTGCAGCTGAAGGAGACAGTTTAAGATTATCTCAATGTGTTATTATTCTGCAAATATTGCAGGTTTGCATATTGCTGGCTGGCGCAAGTTGGCTCACTGTAATAGGTCTTGCCACTGGGGTCAACGGCGTAATCCTAAGATGGAATTGGTCAAGGAGCTTAAGCTGCAAAGACCATACTTGTTAGGCGAATCTCCTGACAAAATGGCAATGCCAATGAAGGATGCTTCCTCTTATGAAGTGAATATACAGTGAATCAGCTATTTTAAGGTAGTTGATGACGAACTGAATCTTCTATAAGCAATATATCACATCAAAATGATCCTATTGTTGCCTCATCATCAGCCAGGAGCTGGATTAAAAAGCTTTTGCAGTTTGACAAGAGCTTTAAGCCGGCATATTATGGAACTTGGCGCAGGAAAAGGCATGCTTTTATTCATAGAAACAAGCTGCAGTTCTTTTTTCATTTTGATTTAATTGAAGTTTTGATAATCATGTTTTTTGCTGCATTGTTGACACTACAGTGGTGTTGTTGGTCCAAGGCACCCGTTAGAAAGGACCCTGAATTGGATTATGACGTTGATAGTGATGAGGAATGGGAAGAGGTACTTGTCTCTGAAACCTTTTCATATATGTTACTGAGGCCCAAAAGTGTGACTTGTTTTTTTTATCTTGTGCAGGAGGATCCAGGTGAAAGCCTTTCAGATTGTGAAAAAGATGTAGAAGAAATTTTAGATGCTGAAAACTTGAAAGATGAGGATGACATCGAAAGTGAAGACAGCTTTGTTGTTCCTGATGGTTATCTTTCTGAAAATGAGGTTTGCCTTAAAACACTGACGTGATGATACATGTTTGTGTTTTGCTCTGTTCATAATGATCTTCCTTTCCAAATTCATTTGTCCGTACAATTGTTACTGCAAATTTTTCATATCTTTTGGAAGTTTGCACTTTGATCTGAAATGTTCCAAAATTATATATGAAGCTTGTAATTTTTGTTATTTATCTTTTCTATTCCAATTTATTTAATTCTTTTTCTTGACAATGGCCCTGTTTCAACTTAGATTGCATATTTCTCCCAAGTTTGCTGCAGAAATATGCTTTTGTCATTACTGATTGAAACGATTGTATCTCAAAACATGCATGCAAAACTAGTATTAGGCTATATTAATTTTGATTTTTTGTTATTTTAACTTTTTATTCAGCTAGAATGCTTGATAATTTGTTCTTTGTATGAACTAAACCCATATTTTTTTACAGGGAGTACAAATCGAGACATCTGAATTCCCAGATGATGAGGCAAAAGTCTCAGAGTGTTGTAAGTTAGAGGTTGATAATGAGGAATTTAGAACATTGCTGCAGCAGCAGAAGATTCTCTGCACTTTTACAGAAAAGGCTCTTCGTAAGAGCCAGCCACTGGTGATATCCAACCTAAGTCATGAAAAGATCAAACTTTTGTCGGCTGAGGATCTTAATGGGAAGGCAAAAGTTGAGCAGGTCTGTTTGCAGGCTCTCTGCATGCGGGCCATCCCTGGAGGAGCCATTGTAGATATCTTTACAAATCCCAGCACATCCTATGAGGATCAACAAGTGCCCCTGGCTCCTGAGGAAAGTGCTGCACAAGCAGCCACTGCACCAGTTGTCTCTGATAAGGACTTGCCAGAATATGTAAGCATCGCAATGATGTATGGCCAGATTGTTCATGCTTCATAATATTCCTTATTTTGTGGACCTTGAACTGCAGGTTAGGTTGATTCAATCTTGTCCGCATGGAATTAATAAGCTGGTAGATGTGTTGCTACAGAAGTTTCCAAGCATCCCAAAGTCACAATTAAGAAATAAAATACGGGAAATATCAGATTTTGTTGATAATCGATGGCAGGTAAATTCATTTATTTTACAGTACCAAAGCTTGTGACAATCGTCTGAAACTTGCTGAAACTTTGCTCTGGTTTCTGTTTATCTTCACATGAACAGGTTAAGAAAGATGTCTTGCAAAGGCTTGGCTTGTCTGCCTCCGAGCCCTCTCCAGGTACTGACAGTCGAGCATCTCAAAAGCAATTTCCACTATCAGTATGGTCTGTGTAGGTATCAAGTTTGGGGTTGTGATACTGAATGTTAACATTAGCTTGTTGATCTTTGACAGACAAGGGTGGGAAGCAGAAAAGTATAGCAATGTATTTCTCCAAACGGTGCTTACCTCCTGAAGGGCAATCCATCAACATCTCTGAATCCTCTCCTCAGTCATGCACAAAATCAAAGGCACAGAACTTTGGAAGTGATGGCCAGTTCCCAGAGAGTGGTTTGCAGTTTAGGGATCTCTAAGAAATAGTTTCTGGTGGATTTTGGGTTATCCAAGGCATCGGTAGTATGTATAACACTGTGAATCATGGTACCAAGTGTTTGTTGTATACGAGGGGTATTAAGAAATACCAGTTCTGTTAACTGGGTCGACCGTGTGGCCGGTGTTGGTAGCACTGAACTTGTGAATTTTCTTTCTATTTGCAAATTTTCTTTAAGTTTCTAACAATATATTGATGTTTATTTTGGCCCTCATAGTTTGAAGCTGTGTTTGGAAATGTATTTATAATTTTGATGTGTATCTGTAGAAATGGGTTTGAGTGAATTTACTGTTGTTTAAGTGTTTGATAAATAATAAATAAAATCATATTTTAAATATGTCTTACAAGTATTGTTTGATAAATTATATTTTAAAAATTCATTAATATTATGTGATAATTTTATTTTTCTTAATATTTTTTAATTTATTTTAAAATAAATATATATTATTTGAATATATAAAATAAATAAATGACTGTATGATCTGGATATATAAATATAAAAATTTATATCATCTAGATATATAATAAATAAATAAATATAATCATATAAATGACTGTAAAATAAATTTCTGCATATTCCCACCTCGCCCCCCAAAAAGAAAAGAACTGTCAATTTCTTTTATCCAAATTTTAATGTGAAATTGCCTACACGTGTGTGATAAGAAATATATATATATATATATATATATATATATGTATGTATGTATGTATGTATGTATGTATGTATGTATGTGTGTGTGTGTGTGTGTGTGTATTATTTCTATCACCCCGATGATTAAAATGTTGGGAAATCTATGATGACATTACGTGCGCAGGTTAGTGTATAAAAATCCACGAAATCAAAAAATAGTGTATAAAAGAATTATCCAGGGAGATCGTATATCCTTGAATTTCTATATATTTGTGAGATTGGATGAAGGAGTTTAAATACCTTCTTCTGTAGCGGTGATCCATATGGTAGGGGCTACAAAGATGCTCCTTAAATCACTTCCTAAAACTCTTCATCGTGTGCATCACGCAATCAAGAAGGGGTTGTCCCTTCTTGCCATCCACACGCTCCAAATATGGGCTATAGTACGAGGAGAAGAGGGAGAGAGGAGAATAAGAGATGGTAGCAAAAAAAAAAACCAAGCTCATGGCCCTTTGGTTCTCTCATATTTATAGAGGTCTATTGTCAACTTAACCCTAATGAATCATGTTATATTGAGTATTAGATCTCCATCCAACTATCGAACATTAGTGGGTCTCTACCTAATAATCTTTTATTGGTTTTTATTGGATCTCATCCATATGATCTAATAATTTAGGGCTTATTGGATATCTAATAAGATAGGGGCTCCGACAGATATCTTATATATGAACTTCTACTCATCGCAACACCTACCATATGTGTATGACCCTCTATGCTCAATATCGAACTAGTTGTGAGTCATACTTGTCAGAACTCATTTTAGCTTAGTGAATTATTATTTTCATAATTATTTACTTAACTTATCGACTACAAACGTGTTAAGCCACTACGTCGCAATCCTTAAACGATATAAGAGAATCCAATCTATTGAACATATTTGTCCTCATTTATCGTGTATTTATAGTTCTTCATCCATCTAATACTCCAGAGACCGTATACTAGACATGGTGCTATCAGGCTCACACAATTTCTACTCGAGTCTCGCTCTAATTGAATTCTTCCGGAAAACTCTCTCTCTCAATCCGAATAACCTTGACTAAGGATTTGTTTGAACAAGAATACATATGATATTCCTCTCATGACACTGAGAGTAGAGGATCCTCTATCGACACTCAATAACCCTTGTAAGGTTGGTTACCACTCACGATGACCAATTGTGCTAGATCTGGAACTTCCAAACCTATATGTCATATATCAAAAAGTGGAGTACTCATACAGGACATTATTGGTGTCTCAAGTCTAAGGACCAGATACACCACTGGGACTATAAAATCACTGTTTGACAATAAGGTATCATCAATCATCTAATATTTTGTGAGCGAATCAATCAATAAACTCATTCTTCGATGAGCATCTACATTGTATCCGTAGTGTCCCCACACGAGTAACTATGAGACCAACTGCTTCCATCATATGGATGAGCATATAATACACTAGTCTATCTGGTTATCTCGATGTCCCTCTTGAATAACCTATGACCGGGATTATTTAGGGTTTATATTTAAATGTGAATCAGTTTCATTATCATAATCTTATTACGATCCGATTCCCATTGTACAAATTCATGGATATTACAATATATATATATATATAAAATAATAATAATAAATAATATAAAATAAAAAAAAATTAAATAATTTAATAAATAAAAAGAGTGCGTGTTATGTCACATATGCCATCACTCACGTGATTTGTAGGGCACCTATGACTAACATTAACTAGTAATTTTTTCTACTAATTTTTTTTATTTGTTTATAGTAAATATATAATACCATAAATATATATTGATTCATCAAACTTTCATCAAGTATAATTTTATAATTCATACAAATATTTATCCATCTTTCTAGTTAAAAAAAAATCTATTTGACTATAAAATCTATTTGACTACTGACCACTCTTATAAGTAATTATATATATATATATAATAAATATTTATAATTATAAAATTATAAAAAATATAAGATTTAAAATTATATTATCATATTCGTTTCTCTCCTCGAAATCAAAGCCTTCATGCACCCTTTTATATTCACAATGAGTTTTCCCACATGATCATTTGTCCAATTATAAGTTTCCGTATTATAAACATTTCTTGAATGATATCATTGTTTTTTCAAAAATATCTTTTGGTTTGATCATATCAAAATATCTTTAAGTACTAATCACATTTAAAATATCTTATCATATAAAAATTTAAGAACTATAATTCTATCTTTAAATCTTTTTATATCTATAATATTACTCTTAATGTCAACAAATCCTACATCATTTTTATATTTAATTTTTTTAATATATTAAATTTTAAATATAAATAATAATTATTTTTTCTTCTGATCATCATGTTTAGCGATTCTAATCTTTTATTTGAAAGTATTTATATATTTCAAATTGCTAACCTAACTTTTTGTTCTTCGATTAACTTTTTAACTTTCATTAGTACCTCGTGTCACTTTAACATTTATATTCACGAAATCTAATATAATTTTACATCTAATATAACTCTTCATCTTTTTCATTCGGACGGATATTACCATGTTATCGGGTTAGAACGGTCAGACAGCATACTTACGAACCAAATCTGGAACCTAAATCTCGTTCTATTGGGTCAGACAGCAGAACCGGACCCAAACCCGGATCCGAAACCTATCGGGCTCAGATCAAAGCCAGATGTAAACCAGAACGATCGCGACCGTCGGATCTTTCGCTGGCAGGATGGTGTCCTAGGGTTTTCGTTAACGAGGAGCAGCGTCTGCCTTATAAGCCCTCCCCTCCGATTCGACGCCGCGAAGACAGCAGCGGAGAAGGAGAGATGGTTAGATGGCCTCAATCTCTTATTTCTCTACTTGTTTCCTTTAGATGTATTTTCTCATCTTGAATTGATCTGAATTCTTTCGGCTTGTAGTCGTAGCTTGGGATATCTCTACCTCCGTCTTCCTATTCTCTGGCTAGACTTCAATTTCCGGCAGTTGTAGTCCAATTGTTCTGCTAGTCAGTAGGATGTCAACTTCCGGAGGTCCTCTGAATTGATGTATTACGATATTCTTCATTTCAATCTTGTTCTTCTCTTTTCTACGATTTCTTGAGTTGCTTTGGCCTTCGTGATCGTTGATCCGTCGCTGCGTGCTTTTAGTTTCTACGGTTTCTTGGTTGATCTGTGTTAAAGCTGATTCACGAAAAGATTGGACTGTGTTGCTCATTATTGTCTGCATGGTCTTTTGTGCTCGTAGCTGTCTTCTTATTTTGCACAGAGTTCTTGTACCAATAATAACGCCTTCACTCGCAACATCTTATCAGTTGTGGCTCTCAATCTCTTTATTGTTTTTTGATAGCTGCGCTCTCTCCATTCTTCCTTTAATGTACTATTCTTAGATGAAATGTTACAGCACGGTTATAGTGGCATCCACAGCTCTGTTTTGTCTGTCTGTAGTCAAATCATTAGATGTGTTTCTGAATACCTGACTTAAGAATGTTGTCAATATTTCAGGCCTTTGTCAAGACTCTAAAAACGAAGGCTTACTTCAAGCGCTATCAAGTCAAGTACAAGAGACGGAGAGGTAGTATTTATCTTCCAATATTTATTCTGTTGTTCGAGTGTCGCTGGTAATTTATTATGTCTTTGCGGACTGGACAGAGGGGAAGACCGATTACCGTGCACGGATCAGGCTGATTAACCAGGACAAGAACAAATACAATACACCTAAATATCGTTTTGTTGTTCGATTTGTATCCTCAAAAGAAGATTTATGTTTTTGGATTTTTGTGTTTCTTTTATTCTTATTTGTGGTAATTAGGATTAAGTTCTTAACGTGATATGATATCAGAGTAATAAAGATATTTGTGCACAAATAATATCTGCAAGCATTGCTGGTGATCTGGTTCTCGCATCTGCTTATGCTCATGAATTGCCACGATATGGACTTGAAGTTGGTCTTACTAACTATGCTGCAGGTAATATTTTTTTTGTTTTCCTATTTATGCATGTTCCTAGTTGTTAACAAACCATATTTGTTGGTGATTAGCCTATTGCACTGGACTTCTCGTGGCAAGGCGAGTCCTGAAGATGCTTCAAATGGATGATGAATACCAGGGGAATGTAGAGGTATGTGTTCCATGTTTGTTGTTTGTACATATAACTAAACTGTTTTCTGCCTAACTTGCCTAAATGTCTTGGTCAGGCCACTGGCGAGGACTTCTCTGTTGAACCTGCTGAGAGCAGGAGGCCCTTCCGTGCTCTGCTTGATGTTGGCCTTGTGAGGACAACAACTGGCAACCGAGTGTTTGGTGCTCTTAAGGTAATTATCTTCTCATTACTAAAATTTCATTTCTGCTTTATGGGCTTCTGTGCTTCCAAATTTATCTCAATTTTCTTTTCTGTCATGGGATGCTGCTTTGCCTTTAATAACTAGGCCCCAGCAAGTGGTATTGTTTCTCACAGTATGATGTTAATAAAAGAGAACAGCATTATATCATGTTAAATGTGAATATTGAATGACTTTGGTTATAGATATAGTAATAAGTGCAGGACAGGATTTCAGAGATAGATCAAAAGATGAATTGTTAGTAATGCCCTGTGTGGTTCAGAAATTTATTGTAGCAAAATATCATCTTTCACAGATTGTTGAAAAACTCAACAGAATACCGGAACCTTTGAGGGACTTGGTTGAAGGTGCATTTGGTGCAAGGTGGGATCCAGTTCCAATATCAACCTGACATGGTCTGATATTAGCCCTGTAGGTTTTCATTTTGATATGGCTTATGTATGTTTAATGCCTAATGAGAGTTATTGAATTAACTTAATGACAAGTCAAACAGATCACTATCTTATAATGAACACCATTCTTTCTTTCTCGCTTGAGACCATGGCCTGCTTAAGAAATATATTAAACCATTAACATCTTTTTTGCATGGCAGTGTTTTTGAGTAGGTATGATCTATTGAACATTCATTCAGAATTCTGTGCTAAATTTTCAACTATACAACTTAATATTGTTACTTTAAACATGGATAGAATACTTCCTCACAGGTTTTAGTGGTGTCAATATTGGTATCACATTGCTTTAAAGGCCATACCTTTTAGTTATATTGAATCATTGGAAAAGCTGGTGACTTTATTGATCAATCACATTAGTCTAAAATTATCTCATCACCATGCTAATAGATTCTGTGTTTTAGTTCTGTACATTTTCAGATCAGTCTCATACAGGGATTTGCATTCACATACTGTTGGTACCTGGTGGCCCTCACCTTGATTAAACATTGCTTGGTGCTGTAGCCTTTTGTTCCATATATTGTTGAGTAGTAAGATATGAATAGCTATTCATATGGTAATTTGCATGCACATACTGCTGTTGGCACCTGGTCACTCTCAAGTTGATGAAAATCTGTCTCTAAATTTTAAGACATTGCTTGGTGCTGTGGCTTTTGTTTCATATTTTGTTGAATAAGTAAGATATGGAAGCTATTCCGTTATCTGTCATAGTGAACCATCTCCTGAAAAAAATATTTCTATTATGTTTCTTGCTTATTGTATGTAAAAGATGACATGCATTTGTCATCCTATGTTGCCTCCAAGGTGGAGGATATCCCACCATATCTTACTTCCTGTTCATTAATGAATCGGTAATCATTCTCATGAATGATACATGTGCTGCTTCTTGCTTTTTGTCTATAACAAGTATCATCTTCCATTTCTCTCCCAAGGTGTAGGGTTCTTCACCACATCTCCTTGCTTCCTGACCATTATGAAGCATTGAATTACATGCTTCAGCTTCTCTTAGCTTTTCTTTTAGGCAGCATTTCATTCAATAGTTGCACTTGATCATTCTAATTCTGGCTTGTTAATTTTAATCCTTTTCTGTTTGGTTGGTAATCCTGTTAATTAACTGGTTATCCAAGTGACAGGACAGAAAACAAAGCTTATTTTAATCCATCATTTATTTTAACCTAGTGTAGTTGTATTACTCCTTTGACCAGGTTATTTTGGTCCCTAGTTCTAGAGCATTTGGTGGGTCAAGCCTCTGGCATTAATTAAATCCTACCTAAACCTGAATCATAATATTTCTCTATCATCATGTCATTAATTAGCTAGATGTGCATCTGCACTGGGCCATACATCTTATTCTGCAATCTTATCAGTCCTATATGTAATGATAGTTTTAAATATATGGTTCTCAAACTCCACAACATATATCTGTTTCATATGTTTGTTATTATATGTTCGACTAACTGGGGTCATTTTGAATGTAGGGAGCATTAGATGGTGGACTTGATATCCCTCACAGTGATAAGAGATTTGCTGGTTTTAAGAACGACGAGAAGCAACTTGATGCGGAGGTTCACAGGAATTACATTTTTGGTGGTCATGTTGCCTCTTACATGAGGGTTGGATACTTTCAGAGTCTTTTCTCACTTTATATTGTTTATGTTACTTATTATATGCATGTATGTGATGTGATGTGCAAATTGTTTCTCACTTTATGTTGTTTCTGTTACTTGTTATGTGATGTGCTATTTTATTTATTGTATGTTATGTGAATGCGTGTACATGCATGTCTATTTTGTTACACAATTTTCCTGGTAAATTCAGTATGTTGATGTATTGACTATGGCCTTATCATGCAGTTGGATGTATATATACTTTAATATTCTTTTGAGTACTTTCATTATATAGTTGCACATGATTATTTCTTTCGACCTTCTATTTGCTTCTGTTTTCTTGATCTGACACCTCAAGCTTGTTTTCCTGTATGCTTTCCGTGAAGCAAATTGCAAGTTCTCTATAAAAAATTATCATCCATGATTGTCAATTACCTTCACCTTCTCTTTTCTCCCAGGCTTTGATGGAGGATGAACCAGATAAGTACCAGACACACTTCAGTGAATATATCAAGAAAGGTATTGAGCCTGATGACATCGAAGAGATGTACAAGAAAGTTCATGCTGCCATTCGTGCAGATCCAAGTGCAGTAAAATCTACAAAAGAGCCACCAAAGGAGCACAAGAGGTATAAACCAATCACATTTAAACCAACAAGATGATTAGGTGTCATGATTCTTTTGAGAGATATCATCGTTGAATTGATGTTGCTTGGACTAACAGCAGATTTTAGCTGATGGAATCATGAACGTGCAGACATACTGCATGTCCTCACTAATTTCAATTTGCATTGCAGATATAACTTGAAGAAGCTTACTTATGAGGAAAGAAAGGCTAAACTCATTGAGCGATTGAATGCGCTTAATGCATCTGGTGGTGCTGATGATGATGATGAGGACGAAGATGATGAGTGAAAATTATTTATTAGTACTAGTCTTGTATCGGGGTTGCAGCTTGTTTTACTGCATTTGATTGTTATCCAGGTTTCTCTTTTGCATAGGCAGGTTTCTGTTTGGTATTAAACCGTGATTGACTTTTATAATTCACTTAAGTTTTATGCTTCAGTTTATCAATTACTTAAATGGACTGTCTATATGTCTATGCGGTTTGTTTCCTGTCTTAAACTTCTAGCTGTAGAATTCATGTGATACTTGCCAACATATCATAAATCTGCTGTTCAAATATATATTTGCTAGTCTAATGATCCCGGGTTGATGATAACATTAATAATCTGTTCTTTATTGACACAGCAAAGGTAGATCCCATTATGTTTGTTAATTAAGATATCTTGCATATTGCATCCTAATTTACATTCAAACTGATCAATGGTGCATGGTATTGTCACTATGAACATCCTAATTGATTACGATTAGTGATTTTGATGTACTTCCAAAGTTTGAGACAATTCTTTCATTGTATTTTAAGCACCCCTCCATGTGAAATTAAGCATTACCTATTTCTGCAGGCACAAGGAAAGAATAACACTCATATTTTACAAAGAATATGTGAAGTATGGCACATTGCTACATTGAGGATTGATTTTTTGGTAATTTTAAGAAGAGGTTGCTCTCTCAGCACCTGATATACCATCAAAGGTAACAGTGACACTCTCCCAACATGCCACCAAAGCTTGCCCTAATGGGTTTAACAAAGGTGGTTTGAGTAATTTGATGTAATCACAAAATGTTGGAATCCAAGAACTTGATGGGGTGTGTTGTCAAAAGGTTGTGATGGAAGGCTAAGGTATCAAAAAAGACAAGATCTTGGCCTTAATTGCCACTTGTTGTGTATTTGAAATCTTTAGCTAAAACTCAAAACTAAACCTTCCATGTGGAATGTTCTTTGTACTTTTGTGCTCGTGCAGTTCAATTAGTATATGAAGCTTGCAGTGGCTCTGCATATGCTTGTTGGGTCAATCATCACCCATCCACCATTTAGTTGTTTCTAAGCTCTCTTTGTTATTTGATTCAGTCATCTTGACACTTGTTTTCTTTAGATTCCATATGTTTGTAAGGACCACCATTTCATCCTAAACAACATGAAAGTTTATTTATTTAAAAGCATGGCACAAGAAGGCATTAAGATTTGATTTTTGAATGGGACTGTAAGACACTAAAATGTTTCTTCAGTAAAAGTCAAGTTGGCAAACCATCTTAGATGTGGACATAGTTGTTGTTCACCTCTGGGGTTATTAACATCATCACTGCAAATTCTAACATTTAACTGTTTGTACTCAGTGCCTATTATGATCCAAAAATGTAGTGCTTGATTATGAAATTACATATCTTAATTAATGGTAACCACATGCAAATTTGTATATTAGGGATAAGAAATTACTATACTTGTATAATTTGGAATATCACTTCTATAATTTTCCAATTTTGTTAAAGATATTTTTGATGCTGACAATTGGAATTGGTAGCTAAAGATTTTGATCTAAATCACTTTTTTTTTTTTTTGTCAGCCAAAGATTATTTTATGACTAGCTTTTTTTATGTTTAATTGGAGTGGTTGCAAGGTTGACTAGATCCCATTTTGGCTCATTGTAATGGCCAAACAAGTGTTGCAGATTCTAATCACCCTCTTTTTTGCCTTTGAAGCTACTTAACTATGCCAATAGACACTGCACTCTGCTGCCATTCATGTGATGGATAAAAGTGCAGCAGTAGATTATGAGGATTAATTGATCAACCTGCTATATTGTTTATGCCAATTGAACTGATAAGAGTAAGTGTTCTCGGCCTGTCTTTGTCCTGCTTTGACTGTCTTCTGCTTCATGCTTCTTCCTCTCTTAGCCAACATTAGCGAGAGAGTTGTGATCACATGATGCAACATTGCTCCGGTCAGTCGAGAAACTTTTTATCAGGGAAAGGTAGAAATCTGACAGCAGATGTGTAAGATATGAGTTTGCAGGGGAAGACTGCACATGGAAGAAGCTGCAACAAGTCGATGCAAGTAGTACATGGAAGAGAAGGGTGCATTTAACCATGCGCAAGCGAGTGGTGGTAATATTGAAATGGAAAAGACCTACGTGTGTTTGTTGCGCCTGTAGTCGCCATGCATGCAGGCTGTCAGAGTGAGTCTTTATTCTTTGATTTCTCTGAAGCTTGGCAGGCGAGTCTTCAGTGACCACTGCTCCATCGCCATGGCTTCTTCTTACCCACTCGTTTTTGTCCTTTCTTCCAAGCTCGAACTCCTGCTATTTCTGCTCTCCTTCTCATCACCTTTCGAGCAGCAGCGAGTCCCAATCCTTGTCTTCTTCTTCTCACTTGATTTCCCTACTCATTCACCTCTCTCTCTCTCTCTCTCTCTCTCTCTCTCTCTCTCTCTCTCTTCGGTGACCTTTCTTGCTCTTCTTCCCAGTTTCAAGTCCATCCATCCATTTCTTCTCTCCTTCTTATCACCTTTCAAACAATAGCAAGTTCCAATCCTTGTCTTCTTCTTCACTTCCTTCTAACCGTGTCCTCACTTGTTCTCCCTACTCATTCATCTCTCTCTCTCTCTCTCTCTCTCCCTATTTCAGTCACATTATTGACCGTTCATGCTCTTCTTCCAAATTTGAACTCCATGGATTTCTGATCACCTTCTCATCACCTTTCAAAAAACAGCAAGTTCCAATCTCTACTTTTTCTTCTTCTTCTCACTTGATCTCCCTATCATTTCACCTTAATATCCTTCTCTGTCGCCACTCTCTTCAATCATACCATTGACCATTCATGCTCTTCCTCCCAATTTGACGTCCAGCCATTTCTGCTCACCTTCTCATCACCTTTCAAACAATAGCAAAGTTCCAATCCTTGTCTTCTTCTTTTTCTCTTCTTCTTTCCATCCACTCACTTCATTTCCCTATTCAATCACCTCTCTGTCTCTCTCTCTTCCTTTTCATCTTCTTCCCGACTCTCTTTCACATGCATACCTCTTTAACCTGTCACCTGCTCTGCTTGTGAACACTGTGAAGTAGAACAGACAATAAGCAAAACACTCCCCACTCCTTCTTCCCTCCCTCAACATTGGCTTCCTTCTCTTCTCTCAATTCTCTCGCCACAATGCCATCAACATCGACGTCGTGCTCGCCTCCCGTTCCTATCAGCAACAGAAGGGCACTACACCTGCCTTTCTTCCCTCTTCCTTCCACTGCTCCAGCTGAGTCACCTTCCGCCTTGCCCAAGTACCCCTACTCCACCACCCCGCATCAGCCGTTCTTCCCGTTGAACTCCTCCCCGCCGCCCCCACCGCCGCCTCCGCCTTCCCAACAGCCCACCTTCCCGGCCAACATCTCCTCCCTCACCTTCCCTGGCTCCGCCCCCGCCCCTCCTTCCCGCCAGAGCTTTAAGGTCGTCGTCGCCGTCCTCCTCCCCCTTCTTGCCATTCTCGCCGCCGCGGCGGCGTTCTTCCTCCATCGCCGCCGCCGTCGCCTTTTTTCCGGCAAGTACGACGCCCGGTCCGACTCCCAACGACTCGTCCCCGCCGAATCCGCCGCATCCGACGGCGGCGCACCCAGGCCCTCCCCCTCCGCCGCCTCTTCCTCCTCCAAATTCCTCTACCTCGGCACCCTCGTCGACACCCGCCGCGACGGAGGCCCCAGACCCGGCGCCGACGGTATGGTCGGATCGTCCGTTCGGAAACTGGAGTCCCCGGAGCTCCGACCCCTCCCGCCACTTCCGCGCCATTACCGGCACGGGTACGGGAACGGGGAGGCGGAGGGCTTGTCGGAGGAGGAGTTCTATTCGCCGAGGGGGTCCTCCGCCCGGAAAGAAAGCCCCGGCAGGTTGGCTTATGGGCGGGCGTCGAGCTCCCGGCGGATGTTCCCAACAGCAGCGGAGAAATGTGGATCCCTCAGCTGGAGAATGAGCACGCCATCATACCCGTCGTCGAACATGGCCTCATCTCCTCGTTCGTCGGCGCGCTTCGGATCGAGCCCCGGCCAATCCAGCCGCAGATCATTGAAGTCCCTCTCCGAGAGGTTTCTGACCCGAGATCGCGAATTACTTGCTCCGCCGCCGCCGCCACCGCCACCGCCACTTCCAGTCGTGGTCACTGCTGCCCCAGGACCTCAACAGAGCCGAGCTCCACCCCTACAGATTCCTCCTCCTCCTCCCCCACTGCCGCCGGTCGGATACTGGGAGAGTCAGGTCCGGCAGCCACAGGCAAGACAGCCACCGCTTCTCGTGCCGCCCAAGCTCAAGACAGAGAAGAACGAGGAAGCCCAGCGGCCAAAGCTGAAGCCTTTGCACTGGGACAAGGTTCAGGCGAGCTCGGACAGAGCAATGGTGTGGGATCAGCTAAAATCCAGCTCCTTCCAGTGAGCTTCCTCACCATGTTTCCTTCCTCCTCCCTTTTCCTTCTCATCGAGTTACACAACTGAGGAATCAACAGGGTGAACGAAGAAATGATCGAGACTCTGTTCGTCCGCAATGCAACCAACGCCACACACAGGGAGACCAACCGGCGGCAGGTCCTTCCTTCGTCACCGCGAGAGAAGAGGGTGCTCGATCCGAAGAAGTCTCAGAACATTGCCATTCTGATGAGATCATTGAATGTGACCAAAGAGGAAGTCTGCGATGCTCTACAAGAAGGTCAGGTTTCTTTGGCTCGATTTAGCTGCAATGACAAGTCTTCTATTGAGTTCTATCAGGTTCTTGTTCTTCCATTACTGTTTCATTCAGTGTAACTCATTCCGATTAGAGGTCATAACAATGGCAATCAAATCGCCTGTCAAAGCATCACTTCTTGATGCCATTACATCTTTCTGTGAGTAGAAGCACATGAACTTGTTGGTGCAGAAGGTGTCCATCGATTACTCTGCATTACTATGTAGCTTTTGTTGGATTTGAGGTATCAGTAGTAAGCAACAATGATGGAATATAAATCTTTCTGTCAGAATCCACAACCAAAAGTCCTAACTTATGACAATAATTTTCACCATCTTTTTTAATCTAATACCTAGTGATGAGGGCAATAATAACGATGAGACCCAGGTCGACGTCAGCTGTCCCGGATGATGCCACGAGCCTCAGCTGACCTGACAGCACCTGGCGAAAACAGTCCGGAACGCCGACCGAGGGACATTAACACCCTGCGCAAGCCCGGTCCATCACGCCACGCCCACACCGATGTCAGACGTTACCAGGAGTACGATCCTGCTCCCTGCAAGCGGGCACGTCAGACAGCGGTAACATTCTCTATAAGAACCCTCGCACCAGGAGAAGAAAAAAGGAGGAGACTGGAGACACACCCCCTATATTTGGGACAACTGATCCGCTAACTTGATCGTCGGAGGGGTCGGGTCGAGTCTCCCCCGACTCGACCTGTGTGCAGGTCCAAAGACGGAGCTCTCTCCTGGCATCCCACTTGGGGAATCACGCCCTAAAGGAAATAGCCCCTCGGTCGCCGATCGTACCCGGCGGAGCCAGCCAACTTGACGGAAGCTCCGAGCTCGCTAGAAGATCCCTCTCTCATTCAGACCCGAACCAAGCCATGCAGACTCTGAGACTCGGCATAAAGTTGTTAACACCAATATTTTTGGCGCTAGAAGGAGGGCCGAATGTCGAGGGATCGACAGATTGACTGTGATGAACCCGCGGCCGACGGGCCACCGTCGATGGAGGCTCCGGGGGAGCACCCCCCACATGGAGGACCTCGAGATGAACACCCTGCCGTAACCTCCAAGCATTATTGGCGATTATTCAATGACCCAGGCTTATCGCCCCCCGAGGGTCCCCCGGCCGACCCGTCGCCCGTGTCGTCTGAGGCTTTTCACGGCCTCACTCATCAACTCCGAGCTATGACGAGTGTGGTACAAACCATTATCCCGCTCGTCGCTCGTCCGGAACACACGCCTGTGACCCAACCACTACGGCAACAGGTGCCACCGGGCCAAGCTCACACGCTACTTGCAGAGGTCCCGACTTCACCTCAGGTTCGACCGACCCCGCTCGGGGATCGAGCGGCGACGCACCTAAGGGGTCACCCGGAACCCAAGCCATTGTCTTCGGACTCGGCGGACTCCCTGTGAGCCCAGGTACACTTCGTTAGTCAACGTCTCGACGAAGTGCACCGGGAGGTTCGCAGGTCAAAGGGCGAGCTTGGGGAGGAAGCATGCCGGGGGTCTCTGTTCGCGCTCGAGATACAAGACCAAACAATCCCCCCGAACTTCAGACTCCCCTCTTTAGATGCATATGACGGCTCCTCCGACCCGGCGGACCATGTAGCCGCCTTCCGCGCCCAGATGGCGCTATATGGGACCTCTGACACTTTGATGTGCAGGGCGTTTCCCACAACTCTGAGAGGACCAACCCGCACGTGGTACAGCGGCCTTAAGACCGGAACAATCACTTCCTTTGATCAGCTCGTCAGAGACTTTGAGCTCAACTTCTTGGCTTACGCCCGGCCAAAGCCGTCCGTCGCACTACTCCTCGGACTCAACCAGAGGGAGGACGAGCCCCTCTCTCACTTTGTGAATCGCTTTACTACGCATGCCGGACGCTCATCCCTCTCTGTTGATGCAGGCGTTTATGGTAGGCTTGTGGCCTTCCAGATTCTTATGGTCCCTCGTAGAGCGACCCCCCACCGCTGTACCAGAAATGCTCCAGCGGGCCAACCAGTACATCACGGCGGAGGCCTGGATGGTCATGAGGTGGGGGGAAAATAAAAGAGCCATGCCGGAGCCACCCCGAGGTCCACAGTCAGCCACACCGAGGCGCAGGTTGGACCGGCCTGAACCGCGAGTGGAAAGGAGGTCCCCGCTTCCCGCCTCAGGCACGTCCCGAACGGAGATATTTCTCCAAAGGGGTTGCTCAGAACCCCCAATCCGATGAGAAGTCCGCGGGAGCTCGCGGACCAATTGAGGCGGCCCCGCATCTGGAGGGAACAGTATGTCCGGACGAAAGGCATACGCCCGTGCCGCCGCAACCGAAGCTGCCAAGCGCGGACCCAAGCCCAAGGTCACGTTCCCGGCCGAGGGGGCCAAACGTTCCGAACACGACGATGCACTTGTAATGGCGGCTAGGATTGCCGACGCCCAGTGAAGCAGAGGCCCCAACGATAGGCCCTCGACCGACTACTGGCTGTCCAGTGTAGTCCTCGTGAAAAAAAAAAACCTAATGGGAGCTGGAGGATGTGCGTTGATTATGTCAATCTCAGTCGTGCGTGCCCGAAAGACTGCTACCCCCTCCCAAAGATCGACCAGTTGGTCGATGCAACCGCCGGGCATGCTCGCCTCTTGTTTATGGGCGCCTTCTCCGGTTACAACTAGATCAGGATGGCGCCTGAAGACCAAGAGCGCACGACCTCCCTCACCGATCAGGGGATCAAACAAAATATGACGGGTTACGTCAATGACATGATCATAAAAAGCTGAACGACAGTAGCCCACCTGACCGACTTGGCCGAGACGTTTGCCACGTTGCGAAGATACGACATGCGACTCAACCCGACAAAATGTGCTTTCAGCGTCAACTCAAGAAGATTCCTCGGACTCATCATACACGAAAGAGGAATCGACGTCGACCCGGAGAAAATCCAGGCCATCATCAGTATGCAGGCCCCTCGGACAATCAAGGAGTTGCAACGGCTGAACGGGTGGCTCACTGCTTTACCTCGGTTTCTTTCCCATTCGGGTGATCGATGCCTCCCCTTCTTCCGGGCTCTTAAAAACCCGAAGAACTTCCAATGGACGGCAGAATGCGAGGAAGCCCTCGCCAGTGTCCCCCGCCTCACCTCAATCTCCTCGGCATCCCACCTGGGGAATCACATCCTGAAGGAAACAGCCACCAGGTCGCCAATCGTACCCGGCGGAGCCAGCCAACTCGACGGAAGCTCCGAGCCCGCTAGAAGATCCCTCTCTCATTCGGACCCGAACCAAGCCGTGCAGACTCCGAGACCCGACATAAAGTTGTTAACACCAACACCTAGAATAATATCTTCAGTCACCTCTTTCTTTTTCTTCTATTTTCCTATGAATTTACCTAAAACACTACTAGAAAGTACTAATAATTTTGTTTTGTGTTATAGCATTTTCAACAATACTAGGAAAACATTATAAACATAGTGAGCTGAAAGCAGGCAATGCTGAGAGATTTTTTTTCAAAGAATTCGCCATTTTTTCTGTGCCAATAAAAATAAATAACACCTTCAGAATTACAACATTATTTCCATGAGTATCTAATCCTGATTGCTGAAAGCAGGCAATGCTGAGAGCTTGGGAACTGAGCTGCTGGAAACACTGGTAAAGATGGCTCCCAGCGCAGAAGAAGAAGAAAGATTGCAAGAACACAAAGATGACTCCCCATGCAAGCTTGCACCAGCTGAAGCTTTTCTCAAGGCATTGCTTGATGTACCTTTTTCATTCAAGAGAGTGGATGCCATGCTTTACATAGCCAATTTCGATTCAGAGGTCAATTTTCTCATCAAGTCCTTTGAGACTCTCGAGGTACATCACTTGTTCTTTCTCAGTCACTTCTGTTCTGCTAGCAAAGAGGCTAATCCTAAGATCTTGTTTTTTGTGTGTTGCATTGACTCTTCAAATGTCCTGCATGTTGTTTCCTAACAACATGAAAACCATCTTCTGTTTGAAGTTATTCTGATCATAAACTCGTAGTGTTCAGCCATCAACTCATGATGACATTACTTAGCTCCTTGGAGTTAAAACAGAGAACTTTATTTTCATTTCAATTGGCGACCTCTCTACTTGTGTTTTTGATAGATATAGAGTCGATTTTGCTTCGCTTATCAATGATCAGTATAAAGTTTTCCGTGTTTGTGTTTGAAATTACTTAGATATAGCTTTGACTATGGTTTGATTCGAATCGGGTTGGAATCTGAAACAAACCGGCATGATAGTCGTCGGTTTCACACCGAGTCGGAATCGGGGCAGGTCTACTTAGATCAATAGATCAAGTGTTGCTTGCTTTAAATGGATGCTACATGAGGATCTAAGCTCTCATGTTTGCTGGATTTGAGGTATCTCTCTGCCATTATAACTGGATTTGCCATCATCAGGCTGCCTCTGAAGAGCTGAGGAGCAGCAGGTTGTTCCTCAAGCTTTTGGATGCCGTGCTCAAGACCGGCAACCGCATGAACGTCGGCACCAATCGGGGCGATGCACGCGCCTTCAAGCTCGACACCCTCCTCAAGCTAGTCGACGTCAAAGCCGCCGACGGGCAGACCACGCTGCTGCACTTCGTCACCCAGGAGATCATCAAATCCGAAGGCTCCACGGGTGCGCTACGGGACGAACTCGAGCGCAGGAAGCTCGGCCTCCGGGTCGTCGCCGGGCTGGGCAGCGAGCTGGGCAACGTCAAGAAGGCTGCCGCGATGGACTTCGCCACGCTCGGCAGCTACGTCGCGCGACTCGCCGGGGGGCTCGGCAAGATCGACGAGGTCCTGAGATTGAACGAAGCGCTCGGCACGGAGGCGTGCAGGCTGGGGTTCCGCGACGCCATGGTTCGGTTCTTGAAGAGGGCGGAGGACGACGTCATAAGAGTTCAGGCACAGGAGAGCGTGGCGCTGTCGCTGGTCAAGGAGACGACCGAGTACTTCCATGGCGACTCCGCCAAGGAAGAGGCGCATCCTTTCAGGATCTTCACGGTGGTCAGGGATTTCCTGGCAGTCCTCGACAAGGTCTGCAAGGAGGTCGCCAAGATAAACGAGCGCACCACCGTCATCTCGGCACGGCATCTCCCGGTGCCGATGAACCCGACGCTACCGCCTGCTGCGTTTCCGAGGCTTCATGCGCTGAGACATGAAAGCTCTGATGAGGGGAGCTCGTCGTCGTCGTAGTGTGTCACTGCACACTGCAGATGCAAGTGACAGCAGAAATGGAATTATCAGAGCTCTCTCTCTCTCTCTCTCTCTTTTTCTTGTATTAACAGGATTTTAATGTAAAAGATTCTTTTTTTTATGGATTATTTTGCTCCTATCTGTACACAAGTCAGAGAAAAATAAGGTTGACTTCACTGACATGCTTTGTATAGTCTCTGCCATCAAAGCTTACTTCCAATGAGATATATACACAGCTACTAACAGAAGGTAAAGTGCAAATAGGTTGATCATATGCAATCTTATTGAATCTATAAACATTTTGTATCTACAAATCTACAGTGAATGAGATGTAAATAGGTGAAATATGATGATTAGTTTCAACAATGCCCTGCCCAGATTTACTAAGTTTATTTATTAGTATTCTACATGATCTTGGAATGATAAGATGTGACTATTTATATGGGTGGTGAGATTATGATATCTGTTAATTATCAGTTGAGATTAAAGCATTCGGTAGGATATGTAGCAGGAGAGATCCTTTCCAGAAGTGGAAATATGATTCATACCCCCTCTAATTGGCAGGAGCAGCAGCAGCTGCAGATCTCCAAATTGACAGATTCTCCATTTACAAGACACTAAAAGAAGAATCATAGAACACAAAGAACAATAAACCACACATGTTGATAAATAATGCTGAGAATAAGGTAATTAATTGCTCCCATAAATCATGACAAACAAGTTTGCCAACAGGAAAAGAGGTGTAATTAAACTTTATTTCAGAAACTACTTCCTTGCTTTATACAAATTTTATTCGGAAAAGTTTAAGGCAAATTATGTTCAGTACAGAGACACTCGTAAATGGTGTTCTATCTTATTGCACAAATATATGGATGTAAACTGGCAGAAAACAGTCTTGCCATTCAAAAGATAACCATCTATTTATATAGTTAAGCAAATATTTTATCGGCATCCATTCACTCGAGGACCCGACCGGCTTCTTCTTCTGTGGCAGGCACTACATTGCGAATATTTAGTCCATTCTTTCGGGCATCAGGATTTACAGTAAAAGTGAAGTAGAATGTGTTTGATATCTGCACATCAGGCACACAGACAAGGTGAAGTTATTCATATAATCAAAACTATAAATAACATCTTCTTTAGTTGTGTTACCTCACTGGTCCGAAGCTCAGGCCTCATTACATAAGCAACAACTTCAACATTGATCAAAGGCTGAGCTGGGTTGTCTCGTTGTGTGTAAAGAACACAAGATTTGAGGCGAAGGAAGTCTCCCACGTCAACCTGAGTAATAATGTATAATAAATGATTATTGCCATGAAATGTAATTTCCAGAGGAACAAAATGTTGATCTATGTAGACATCATCATGCCATGCATACAGGTAGTATCTAATGCTTGCATATTAGACAGATAACAGGTGTAAAATCCACTGTAAGCATGCATTGTGCATGAGATGTTCCTTTGTTCCATTGAAGTGAAAGAGAAGGAGTTTGATATAATACACAGAAATATCAGATTCAGTAAAGATGTAAGACTTGCTACTCACAGGTTTTAAGAAATCAACATGGTCCACTTCAAGAAAGCATAGCATCTGCCCAACAAATGCATATGCAATCGAAAAGGCAAGTTCAAATGCTAGGTTCATCAGAAAACCACCAAAAATACGACCATGGAAATTCCTTTGTTGAGGTTGGCAGATCAGTGAATTCTCAAGTTTGGTATCCCTTATTTGAATGCTGTCTCTATCTGCTAATGCAGGCAAATCACAAAACACACACCCCTCCGCCAACATCTTTAGCCTCTTTATATCGCCATGCAAATTATGCCCACCATTCTCAAAAGTTCTTTTCTGTTCCTCTGGTTTCCCCTTCTGAACTTTTATCCCTTTCTTCTCCTTCCTCCAAGAGCAACTTTTCTTGTTCAGTTTCTGGTAACATGCGGTTTACAGGAGTTGACTTTCCAGTCCTAGAGTCACATGCGACGAATGTGAAATTTGCTGTCAAAGCCAATGGATCTGATGATTGAGAGTCATCTGCCATACAGTGCACCATAATGAAAGTCAGCAGAGAAAAAGCAGGGTGATTTAATGCACTAAACATGCTTGACACCTGCATGAATTCGTATAGCAAAATTTAAGCAAATAAGTACTCATGAGATAGGAGATCATGAATTCTTTTCGATCTTGGAGACTGCACCGGAATTGAGCAGTGAGCTATTGGATCTATCATTATAAGGATATGAGAACTCATGGACAGACAATTGCTGGAGTTGGTAACTTCCAGATTTCCAAAGAAAAAAAGGGTCACAAGTTCATGATTATGACTGGTGATGAGCCTCCTTTCCTATATATTCCTGTATGATTATTAGTGGTCATACCAATGAGACCTATAAATGTCCAATATATGAACCAGAGGTATAAATGAATATTTTCACTCCATCTACCAGATAGAATCATCACAAATACCTTGTTGAGTAACTTCAATCTGTACCTCAATGGATGAATGACCAACCCATGTGACAGCACCTGCTATCCTTAGGTCAGTGTCTACACGCAATGGCCTCTTTAGAACCATCTTATCTACCGAAGCAGTGACCAACAAGAGAGGCCTTGTAGTGCTATCATCATCAGAACAATGCTGGCCACATGCAACAAATGCACTTCAAAAACTTACATATAAATGCCAAATTTCAGATAAAATGAAATTATCAAAAAGTTTTATGTTAATGACTAGAAAGTTTGGCATGGTGTAAATCATAATATAACAATTTTATAGTAAAAAGCAAATAGAAGGGGCAATTAAAGTTTTGTAATTGCAGAAGGATCTTGTTCAATTTAAACCAAGTGATGCATTATGGAATTCCACACAAGGAGCCATATAGTTTTCTGTATAGTTTGTCCAGTCACACACAGTTTACAGGAAGTGATGCTGTAAATTGTGTTTCTTTAAAAATTCCATTTTGCTGAAAGAGAGCCATGAAGCTGAGAATTCAATAACCAGAAATTTTAACAACATTCTTAGTTTAATATTATGACAGGTTGTAATGGGTTAACAACCAAAGTTCTACTTATAGAGTATTTCTAAGTGTTTTGTGTAACTTCATTTACTTGTAAGTTGCAAGCAACAAGATGACAGGATCTGTGGTTTTTACTCACAAAAAGAAACTGAGTTTACATCATTTGACCCGCCAATGAACAGAACAATAGGTTCCAATATGAAAGTTTGTTTTTTAGTTTATTTATCCATCTTCTAAACATCATAATAGCTTCGAAATACCAAGAACAAATTAGTCTGCCAATGACAAGGTACCCAAAGCTTATGTGAAACTTAGATGGGAAAATGAATACACCTCTCGTTCTTCTTATTGATGCCAAGCTTCATTTCAACTACATGCCTAACTAGAGGAACATATAGACTCAGTCTAGTAGCTACCTTCATATCAATGGTGCCGGCAAGTACATCGAGATCCACAAGCAACTTCCCAATCCTGACCTCATTCCGTGGATCTCGATAGTGCTCCCTCAGGATGTAATCTCTCGAAAAGTTGTACATGATGCTCATCCTGCTCTGTGATGGCATCCTTGTGAACAGCTTCAACTGCAATGGGCCATCCTTATTAGGGTCAAGAAACCTCTTGAAGATGTTCGAAGGCGCCTCACAGAGAGCATTGATCATCGGGGAGTGGTACATCTCTGGCCACAAGCTAAGCGACCTACCGGTCAATGAGCTCGCATCAATGTGCGAGAGAGACTCATCGAACGCCGATTGGAATGTTGAAACGACTTGGACAACCAAAGTCGAATATGGACTCACAGAGTTGGGAGATGATCCTTGAGATGGCTTTCCAGCAGCAAAAGAAGACATAAATCTGATCTGAGAGGTGGAAAGGGGCGATTTTGGATCGAAAAGATTCAATCTTTCAAGAGCTTTTGATGGTCTTGCTCCTTTGGATTGAAAAGATGCCATCTTGGGATCAATCCTGGTGTCAATTTAGAAAAAACAAACAAGAATTTGGATTGGGAAGAAGAACATAGCGATTTGGGGGTAAAAAGATTCCATCTTGGTGAAGATTTACGGGTGAAAAGGAGGGATTTGGGGAAGACTTTGATGGGGATGATGGAAGAAAGTGTGAGGGATTTGAAGGATGTTGACATGAAGATAGAATGCAATAGTGATGTGAGGATGAGGGTTTGTTTTGGGTGAAGAAAGCTTTGGCGAGAGAGATGGGGACGTGAGAGGAACTTCCTTTGGTAACGGTTCATCATGCGGTCAGAGGAGGAATAGTAGAATGATGTGAAGCTATTGAAGAAATTTAGGTCAAGGAATGGCTAGTTAGTAAAGAAGATTGGTGTAAAACACTGAATATGTTCCAAAAATCAAAAAGATTTACAACATCTAAATCTTTAAGTTGTATGCTTATTGGCAAACATAATTTGTAAATTTATTCTATTCAATAACAACAAGAACAACAAAACTGTAAGTTCCAACAATTCTGGATCGGCTAATAAAAAGATTTGCAATATCTAAATCTTCTAGTTGTATGATTATTAGCAAAATTAGTTTTTAAATTTATTTCAGTTAACAACAAAGCCATAAGTCTCAAATATTTAGGGTCGACTATATGGATCTTTTGCCACTGTTAAGATATGTAAAAAACTATATATTTAGTTAAGTTTAGAATAGTTAAAATCTTTATTTATAGTTTCCATTAAGATCTTTTTAAGGTACTCCTCTACCTATTATCGTACCACTAATATTAGTTATTTCACTTCTTCTAACTATCTCATCCTTAGGTCTCCTAAGCACATGGTAATACCATCTTAAATGATTCTCTCTCATCTTACCCTCTATCGAAGTAATACTTAATTATTCACGAATAAAAATATTTTTTTTTCCCATCTTTCCTAGTAACTCCACACATCCATCTCAGCAATATAAACTTTTTGTATATGTTACTTCTTAATTGCCCAATACTTAGATCCATAAGGTATTGTTGGTCTCATAATTGTTTTATAAAATTAATTTCTCTTAATCTCAAAGGTATCCGATAATCATACAAGACCCTTGACATGCCTCGTCATTTTAACTATCCTGTTTTTACTTTATAAATAGTATCTTCATCGATCTCTTTATCTTGTTGAATAATTGATCCTAGATACTTTAAGCTTTTATCTAAAGAAACTTATTATCCATCCAACTTACCTATATTCTCCTACCTATTCCTAGTATTACTAAAATGACATCTCATATATTCAGTCTTAGTCCTACTTAATCTAAAACCTTTAGTTTCTAAGGATCGTCTCTAATAGCTTAGGTTTATAATTAATTTCACTTAGGCTCTCATCAACTAAGACACATCATTAGCAAATAACATATACTAGGGAGGTCTATTATATAAATAACTAACAAGTTTATCCATTATCAATGTGAAAAGGTAGGAGCTTGATGTGTATTCTTGATGTAATCCTATACTAAAAGAAAATTCACTAGACGCACTCTTTATAGTTATAACACTAGCAGCTACATTATCATACGTATCCTTAATAACATCAATATAATTACTGAATATACCTTTCTTTTGTAAAACTCACTATAATAAATCTCTATCAACTTTATTATAGGCTTTCTCTAAGTTAATAAAAACCATATGCAAATGATTTTTTTTTCCTATACTTTTTCATTAATTGTCTTAAAAAATAAACAGCTTCTATGGTTGATCATCTAGGCATAAAACCAAATTAATTTCAGAGAAATTTGTTTCAAGTCTTATCCTATTTTCGATAACTCTTTCCTAAAGTTTTACAATATGGCTCATGATTTTAATTTATCAATAATTTGCACTAAAAACCCTTTTTCCATTCATCAGACATCTTTCTTAATCTCATAATTTGTTAAATAAGCTAGTTAACCAATTATTCCTTTACCTTCTAAACTTTTCCAGACCTCAATAGGGATACCATCAAGTTCCGTACTCTTAACTATTCTCATCTTCTTTAGGATATCTTTTACTTCACTAGCTTTAATTTTATGAACAAATATATGATTAATCTACTACCATTGTTTATCGTTAAAGCTAAATATGGAATATTCATTAAATAATTTATAAAAATAATTTCTTCATCTTTTCTTGATTTCATTATCATTAACAAATATTTTTTTATTTTCATTTTTTACTGTTTAATGCATCTAATATTACCTAAATTTTTATAACTTTTTTTCCTAGCTTTAGCAATTCAATATATATCTTTTTCACTATCATTAGTATCTAATTTGTTATAAAAATTATCATAAGCTTTATATCTTGTCATACTAACTGCTTTTTTAACCTCTTTTTTAGATTCTTTGTATCTTTTAATTTTTTTCTCATTTTTATAAATTTTGTCAATCTTTAAAACATGATTTAGTATAAATTACTTTTTGAACTTCCTCACACCACTACTAACTCTCTCTTAAAGTAACACCATTGTTTTAGTTTTACCAAAAAATCTCCTTTGTTAAGCTCCTAATCTTATTAGCCAATGGAGTCCAAATAAAATTAATATTATTCCTATCTAAATTCCAAGTTGCCTCCCTTTCCATCCTATTTCTAAAAATCTTTAAATTATCATTTTTAAAATTTTATCATCTAGTCCTTGTAAAATTTTCTACTATCTTTTTCTTCTTCCATTTTCTACAACAAATATCTAACACCAACAACCTATGTTGATTCGTCAAAATTTTGCCAGATATAATATTATAATTCTTACAAATAATTTTATCTATCTTTCTAATAAGAAAAAGTTTATCTGACTACACCACCCTTATAGGTAACTAAATGTTCATTTCTCTTCTTAAAATGAGTATTTACAATTACAAGATCATACAAAGCTACAAAATCCAAAATCATACCACTATCTTCATTTCTCTCCTTATAACCAAAGCCCCTATGCACCCTTTTATATTCATCATATATATATTTTTTTTACAAAGGATGAGTGATGAAGGTGAGATTTAAGCTCAGAACTTTGCAAAGAACTATAAAAGTCTTTACTAATTAAGTTAGCTAGCAGAGTCTTTATATTCACTACATATTTTCCCTGCATGATCATTCAAATCTCCTCCAATTATAAGTTTTTTGGTTATAGGTATTTTTTGAATAATATCATCTAAGCTTTCCTAAAATTCACTTTGGGTTTAATCATCTAATCCAACTTGAGGGACATAAGTACTAATGACATTCAAAACATTTATCATTTAATAAATTTTAGAACTATAATTCTCTCTCTAAATATTTTTACATTCATGACATTGTTCTTAAGATCCTTACCAACAATAATACCTACACCATTTCTGCGTTTAATTTTTTTAGTATACTAAATTTTAAATCCAATACTATCAATCCCTCTAGATTTTTCCCCTACCCACTTAGTCTCTTATAAGCAAATAATATATTTTTTTTCTTCTGATCGTAGTATCTACCAATTCTAATCCCTTTCCTAAAAGTATTCTTATACACCAAGTTGTTAACCTAATTGTCTGTTCTTGGAGTAACTTCTTTACTCTTGTTGGTCCAAAGCAATGATAAAACCTTTACCTACTTGATACCACATCCGAGTGTCGATGTGATGGGCCGCTTTCAAGCAACCTCCTAACCCACTGTTTACAATTCGAGACACCTAGGTGGTGAAAGTGTCTCGTGTCACACCCAAGTGCTGATCTAACTCTTAAATACTAAAATTGGTAAAGATCCATGTTCATGAGACCTGAAATGGTTTTATACTGGTTATTAGTGACTTAACACAGCCCTTCACTTTTTTCATCCGAGCTTAGGATCAGCATTGGTGGTGTTTTAAATTTATTCCATTCATTTTAATATTATAATATATATGTACTTATTGTTTATCAACCTGTTGATTGTGCACACTGTGCCTTAACCATTAAGACATTTACTTGGAAATTATTCAAATTTTATATAGGCAATTTACATAGCCATGTAGTCAATTAATCTTCCTTAACAGCCACATTATCATCATCATCTAATTCATCAAGAAGTAGTAGATAAAATAATAATTTGAACACACCCACCTAGCCATTTACTTGGAAATTATTCAAATTTATACAGACAATTTACATTTCCATGTAGTCAATTAATTTTCCTTAACAGCCACAGTGTCATCATCATCTAATTCATCAAGAAGAAATAGATAAAATAATAATTTGAACACACCCACTAGCCATTTATTTGGAAATTATTCAAATTTTATACAGACAATTTACATAGCCATGTAGTCAATTAATTTTCCTTAACAGCCACATTGTCATCATCATCTAATTCATCAGGAAGAAGTAGATAAAACAAATTTGAACACACGCACCTAGCCATTTACTTGGAAATTATTCAAATTTTATACAGACAATTTACATAGCCATATAGTCAGTTAGTTTTCCTTAACAGCCACATTGTCATCATCATCTAATTCATCAGGAAGAAGTAGATAAAATAATAATTTGAACACACCCACCTCCTTAGACTTTGACTTTATTTTAAGAATATTGACCTACAACCATTTTCCAAGATCGAGTATGTTTCTATCTGTTTGCTATTCAGCTAAGATGTCTGTTAGGCTCATCTTTGTTTGATTAGCAACTTGATTCAATTACAACAATAATTATTATGATTCAATCATCTATAGTTCACTTTGATAAAACCAACCTCCTTACCAGTTTAATTAAACATTCTTGATTAGGATGATCAGAAAGTAATTTGTACATTTAATAACATTTTTAAAAGATACTAATTGGTTATTTGCTATTGGAAGTCTTGGTGGCTCGAAGGCTATTACCTCCTTTTCTTTCATTTGGTTCATTGTTCTAAAGAAAATATTTTGTCCACCAAACCATATTAAGTTATGGTTTCCACACAAGAAGCCAATATTATTTTCCATAAAGTTTCCTCAACCACACCAAGATTACAGCAGATGATGCTGTAAATTGTCTTTCTTTACTATACAAAATTCCATCATGCTGAAAGGGATCCAATTATACATCAATCTTTATAACTAGCAACTCTCACAAGTGTTAGTTTAATATTATGACATTATAATGTATTTCTAAGTGTTTTGTGTAACTTCATTTACTTGCAAGTTGAAAGCCAAAAAGGATTGGAGGATTTCTGGTTTCTACGCACACAAAGAAACTGAATCCATAATGATTTTGGCTGCCAGTTAACAATCATAAAAATTTATCTTTGTTTATTTATCCATTTTATCATGATATATCATAATAGCTAGTCTGCTGATGACAAAGTACTCAAACCTTAAGTGAAACATAGATGGGTCAATCAATACACCTCTCTTTCTTCTTATCGATGTCAAGCTTCATTTCAACTATAGAGGTAACCAGATGTTATAGTTGATAACCAGATATCTATAGAGACTCGAGTCTAGTGGCTACCTTCACAGCAATGGCGCCGGCAAGCGCATCGAGATCAAGCAACTTCCCAATCCTGACGTCGTTTTATGGATCTCGGTACTGCTCCCTCAGGATGTAATCACTCGAAAAGTTGAAGATGATGCTCGTCCTGCTCTATCATGGTGGCCTCGTGAGCAACTCCGACTGCGCCCCGTCCTTGGAACGCGCCTCTCAAAGAGCATTGGACACCGGGGAATGGTACAGTCCCGACCACAAGCTAAGCGGCTTCCTGATCGACGAGCTCGAATCGATGTGAGGGGGAGACTCATCGAACGGCGATGCGAACGTCGAAACGATTTGGATCGGCGAAGGCGAATCTGGACTAATGGCGGCTGGAGACGATCCTTGAGGCGGTTTTCCGGCAGCAGAAGACGACATGAACCTGATTTGAGAGGTGGAACGGAGCGATTTCGGATCGAAAAGATTCGATCTTTCAAGAGCTCGAGCTGGTCTTGCTGCATTCGGATTGAAAAGACGCCATCTCGGGATCAATTGTGGCGCTAATTCGGAAAAGGCAGACAAGAATTTGGACTGGGAGGAAGAACAGAGCGGTTTGAGGGCAGAAAGATCCGATCTTGGTGAAGAATCGGGGGTGAAAGGGGGATTTGGTGAAGGCTTTGGATGGGGATAATGGAAGAATGGATGAGGGATTTGGAGGATGTTGAGTTGAAGAAGTGAGGCTGAGGGTTTGCTTTGGGTGAAGAAAGCTGTGGTGAGAGAGATGGGGAGGTGAGAGGAAGCCTTTCTTTGGGAAGGTTTCATCATGCAGTGGGAGGAATAGGAGACAGCTGTGGAACCATTGAGCAAAGTTGGGACAAGGAATGGTTGGTTGGTGAAGAAGATTGATTTGATTGCAACACCCAAATGTTGTAGTTTTATGATTATTCGCCAAATTAGCTTTTAATTTATTACTTTGCTCCATTCAAACATTTAAGATTTGCCAACATTATTATGCTTTCACCATTAACTAACATATGTATGTGATCAATTAATTTACCTTAAAATCATTTTCACGATAGAATTCATCGAGTTAAAGTTTTTTATTTATTTATTTATAAAGAATAAATGATAAAGATGAAATTCATGTTGTGATATATTGTTAAAATATTTATCAATTAAATTAGTTGACGTCTTTAAAATGGATAAAAATAATAATTTAAACACACCCACTTAGTTGGACTTTTGACTTTGACTTTGACTTTGACTTTGTTTGAAGAAGATTAACCTTTTCCATTTGTTTACTATTTGGCTAAACCAAACCATTGCCATTCTAATTGGAAGCTTAGAATATTCTGCCAAGCCATTGTTAGCTCATCTTGTTTGCTTGATTAGCAACTTGATTCAATTACAATAATAATTATTATGCCACGAGATAGAGTAATTGACTTATTAATTTATTTTAAGTATAGATTACTAGTGTAAAATGTTTAAACTCATGCTAACAGTAATGCACCGATGAATCAATCTAATTCTTTACCCACATTTCAGACTAAGTCAAGATATTATATTTCTCAGGTTGAGGTTTCAATAATAAGAACTATTTTGCTTGGATTTGTATCCAAGTCAGAGACAAATAAGAGTGGCTTCACTAAGTTTTGATAATATGTCTTTAGAGCTTATTTTTAATGAGGTATACATACAGTATTAACAGAAATTAATGTGCAAATAGATTTATGTATTCTTATTGAATCTAATATGGGAGTGCTTAATTTACTATAATATGTTTATATGGATCTTGCTGATGTCATGGTATTATTTTTAGCGCACAATATTGACTCATAATTTTCAACTCAGTCCACTTAAATATGACAACTTATTAGTACATTCCTTAGATGAAGTTACGGTTGTTTCAACATGTTTTTCATCGTGACCAAGGAATATATTAAAGAAATTGATTATCAATTGTAAAATACTTAATTTTAAAATTCTCTATGAAGGGTTGTTTTATGCGCTAGTACTTATTTAATTATTTATGATTTAGAAAGAATTAGAGAAACTGATGATATTTTTGTAGAAACTCTCTTGGAGTATTCCTTGTATCTCTTGGACGTGTTTTTGAATAGTGAGTCTTTTCTTTTCAGTTCTGTATCCTCGTTTATAATCCTTGGGTTTGTAAATTTTCTGTATCCCTTTATGATTTTAACTTGGTGGTGAACTTTTTTTCGATCTTATTTAAGTTTTATAGTGAGTTCGTACTTTTTTTTTTTTTTCAAAACACTCATTCCAACAAATATAATTATACCATCAGTTTTTTTTTTCAAAATTTATTCTGTATTTTCTATCAAAAAAAAAAAAAACTGTACCATTCAAAATCTATTCTACTTTATCCTCTTAAGGATTTTAAATAAGATGTTACTATAATTAGGCATCTACAATTCTGCAGTGAATGAGATGTAAAACTTTTTTATAGCTTCAGACAGGTGAAATATGATGATTAACTTCAATAACATCCAGATTTACTAAGTTTACTTATTAGTCTTTTACATGATCTTGAATGATATGCTGTGAATATTTTTATGGGGTGAGATTATGATATCTGTTAACTATCAGTTGAGACTAGAGCATCTGGTAGGCTTTATAGCAGCAGAGATTCTCACCAATGGTGAAAATACAAGATCTCCTAATTGACAGCAGAAGCAGCAGCTGCAGATCTCCTAATTGACAGATTTCTCATTTACGAAACACTAAAAGAAGAATCATAACACACAAAGAACAATAAACAAAACCAAATACATCGATAAATAATACTGAGAATGAGGCGATTAATTTTCCTTGAATCCTGCATTCCATAGGTCATGGCAAACAAGTTTGCCAACAGGAAACGAGGGGTAATTAAACTTGATTTCGGAAACTACTTCCTTGCTTTACAAATTTTATTCGGAAAAAAGTTGCAGCAAAAATGTTTATACGTAACAAAACCTTATAAGTTGCTGTCGAATTATGTTAAATACAGTGACACTCCTAAATGGTGTTCAATCTTGTTGCATAAATATATGGATGTGAACTGGCAGAAGACAGTCTGGCCATTCAAATGGTACATGCCTATGTATATAGTTAAGCAAATATTTCCTCGGCATCCATTCGCTCAAGTACACGACGGGCTTCTTCTTCTGTGGCAGGAACTACATTGCGAATCTTCAGTCCATTCTTTAGGGCATCAGGATTTACAGTAAAAGTGAAGTAGAACGTGTTTGATATCTGCATCAGGCACACAGACAAGGTGAAGCTACTCATGAATTCAAGTTGCAATTGAATACTACAAATCACATGCTTCTTCGATTGTCTTACCTCACTGGTTCGAAGCTCAGGTCTCATTACATGAGCAACAACTTCAACGTTGATCAGAGGTTGTGCTGGGTTCTCTAGTTGTGTATAAAGAACACAAGATTTAAGTCGAAGGAAGTCTCCCACGTCAACCTGAGTAAGTGTAATCAATGATTATGCTATGAACCTGTCATTTCTAGTGTAGCAAAATGTTGATCTATGTATACATATAGTGTCATGCATTCACATACAGCTAGTGTCGTGTGCTCGAATATTAGACAGATAACAGGTACAAGATTCACTGTATACATGCATCGTGCGTGAGATGTTCCTCGGTTATGTTGAAGTGAAAGGGAAAAAAGTTTGATACGTACACAGAAAAAATATCAGATTCAGTAAAGATGTAAAACTTGCTACTCACAGGTTTTAAGAAATCAACATGATCCACTTCAAGAAAGCATGGCATCTGCCCAACAAATGCATATGCAGTCGAAAATGCAAGTTCAAATGCTAGGTTCATCAGAAACCCGCCAAAAATACGACCATGGAGATTCCTTTGTTGAGGTTGGCAGATCAATGAATTCTCAAGTTTGGTATCCCTTATCAGAATGCTGTCTCTATCTGCTAATGCAGGCAAATCACAGAACACACGCCCCTCTGCCAACAATGTCTTTAGCCTCTTTATATCACCATGTAAACTATGCCCACCATTCTCAAAAGTTCTTTTCTGTTCCTCTCGTTTGCCTTTTCGAATTTTATCCCTTGCTTCTGCTTCTTTAAAGAGCAACTTTTCTTGTTCAGTTTCCGGTAAAAGGCGGTTTACAGGAGCTGACTTTCCAGTCTTTGAGTCCCGTGCAACGAATATGAAAGTTGCTGTCAAAGCCGATGGATCTGATGATTCAGAGTCATCTGCTGCACAGTGCACCATAATGAAAGTCAGCAGAGGAAAGACAGGGTGATTTAGTGCACTAAACATGCTTGATAACTGCATGAATTTGTAGAACAAAATTTTAAGCAAATAAGTACTCATGAGATAGGAGATTATAAATTTTTGTTTTTCAGACTGCACTGGAAATGAGCAACAAGCTACTGGGTCTATCATTATAAAGATATGGGAACTCGTGGACAGATAATTGCCGTAGTTTGTAACTTCAGATAGTGAACAGAAAAAAGTGAGAGAGTTCATGATTAAGGCTGGCGATGAGCCTCCCTAATTATATATATTCCCATATGATTACTAGAGGACATACTATAAGGCCTATAAATGCCCATAAAGAAATGAGACTACAAATGGATATTTCCATTTGCTTATCAAATAGAATCATTCCAAATACCTTGTTGATGAGTCTGGGTAACTTCAATCTGTATCTCAATGGATGATCGGCCAGCCCATGTGACAGCACCTGCTATCTTTAGGTCAGTGTCTACACGCAATGGCTTCTTTAGAACCATCTTATCTACCGAGGCAGTGACCAACAAGAGGGGCCTTGTGGTGCTATCATCATCAGAGCAGTGCTGGCCACACGCAACAAATGCACTTCAAAAACTTACATATAAATGCCATGTTTCAGATAAAATCAAACTTTCAAAAACTTCACAGAAATGACCAACAAGTTTGGCATGATGTAAATAACAGTATAACAATTCTATATCCAAGAAGCACATCAGATGATCTTGTTTAATTTACAAAGCTCTTTAATCAAATGTTGCATTCTGAATTGTTACACAGCAAACCATATAGTTTTCCATAAAATTTCCTCAACCACACCAGGATTACAGAAATAGATACAGTAAATTATATTCCTTTACTATATAAAATTCCATCATGCTGAAAGGTAGACATGAAATGACAATTATACAACAATCCTTGTAACTAGCAACTCTCACAACAGTGTTTGTCTAATATTATGACACATCGTAATGGGTGAGTTAACTATCAAAGTAGGACTCATAATGCATTTCTAAGTGTTTTGTGTAGTTTCATTTACTTGGAAGTTGGAAGCAAAAAAGGATTAGCCATTTTATCATGAAGCAAAAAAGATGGAAGCAAACACTAATAATGTATTTCCAAGTGTTTTCTGGTTTCTACTCACAAAAAGAAACTGAATCGATAACGATTTTGCATGCCAATGAACAAATATAAGAGTCTGTCTTTGGTTTATTTATCCATTTTACCATGAAAAATCATAATAGTTTCTAAACACTAAGAAAAAGTTAATTCTGCTGATGACAAAGTACCCAAACCTCAAGTGAAACTTAGATGGGGCAACGAATACACTTCGTATTCTTCTTATCGATGTCAAGCTTCATTTCAAGGATAGAGGATAACTAGATATCCATAGAGACTCGAGTCTAGTGGCTACCTTCACAGAAATAGTGCCGGCCAGTGCGTCGAGATCCTCAAGCAACTTCCCGATCCTGACCTCATTCCATGGATCTCGGTACTGCTCCCTCAGGATGTAATCACTCGAAAAGTTGTAGATGATGTTCGTCCTGCTCTGTGACGGCGTCCTCGTCAGCAACTCCGACTGCGGCGGCCCTTCCTTGGAATGGTCAAGAAGCCTCTCAAAGATGCTCGAACGCGCCTCCCAGAGAGCATTGGTCACCGGGGAGTGGTACATCCCCGGCCACAAACTAAGCGGCTTCCTGATCGACGAGCTCGCGTCGATGTGCGGGGGAGATTCATCGAACGGCGACGCGAACGTCGAAACGACTTGGATCGGCGAAGGCGAATCTGGAGTCATGGCGCCGGGAGGCGATCGTTGAGGTGGTTTTCCAGCAGCAGAAGACGACATGAACCTGATCTGAGAGGTGGAACGGGGCGATTTCGGATCGAAAAGGTTCGATTTTTCAAGACCTCGAGCTGGTCTCGCTGCTTGCGGATTGAAAAGACGCCATCTTGGGATCACTTGTGGCGCTAATTCGGAAAAGGCAGACAAGAATTTTGGTTGGGAGGAAGAACAGAACGGTCTGGGGGAAGAATAATCCGATCTTGGTGGAGACTTGGGGTGGTTGAAAAGGGGGGATTCGGGGAAGACTTTGGATGGGGATGGTGGAAGAATGGGTGAGGGATTTGGAGGGCGTTGACTAGAAGATGGAAAGTTAGAGTGGCGTGAGGACGAGGGTTTGCTTTGGGTGAAGAAAAGTGTGGTGATGCGGAGGTGCGAGAAAGCCGTTCTTTGGGAAGGTTTCATCGTCCAGTGAGAGGAGGAATGGGAGATTGGTGTGAGGCCATACAGGAGAGTTCGTTAGGGAATGGTCGGTGGACGAAGGAGGTTGATGTGAAGCATTTAACATGCTCCAAAAATATTGGAATGGTATCTTTCAATACCAATTTAACGAAAATTTCATTGTTTTCCCCCAAATTAACAGACATCACTATAATTGCTCAGGCGATTTACCAAGAAAAATCCTTTGGCTGGCATAGCTTACATAAAAGCGTATCATCAATCTTTGATGTTTTTATAAAGATCTAATATTAATTTGTGTTTTTTTTCTGAATCAAACAAAGAAAAATTAAAGGATGAGTCTCTAAAAAAATCTCACTTTTTAGATTTTCTTCATAATTCTCAAATAGTAGTACTCTTTTTGTATTTTTACATAATACTTGAAATATATATTTTTATTTTCTTGTGGACCGATCCATAAGGTAAATCAATTTAATTATAATATTTGTATATTATATTATAGTATTTTTAATAATACTAAAAAATACTATTAATATAATATTTTTTATATAAATTTTATAAAAATATATTATGTTTATAGTATTATTTTTTTACCGCTTTTATTTATAGTCTTTCTTGGGAAGTTGAAAACACACTCATCATATCTCAATCTCCATAAAAAGTTGGAATCCTAAACTTCGGGTGTTGGAATCCCAAAGGCGCAGAAAGGAAAGGCTGAGAGCATTTATGCGGAAGCTGAAAACCCACTTTTGTAGTTGACCAGCCTCGGGCCAATAATAGCTTAAGTATAAGCATGCCGAGGCATGGGAGTAGGGTTTAGGTGAGATGTTGGGAGGCAAATGCTGCAGAGGATAGCAGAAGACCTTTCTCTGGAGAGAGAGAGAGAGAGAGAGAGAGAGAGAGGCCATGAAGCATTTATGCCATCACCCAACCCATCCTGCCATCAGAATACAGAGGAAGAACAGTGCAAGCTCTGCCACCCTCGAGCTCTGTAGATTCATCAAAACCTAGTCAAAACGCAGCATGCCAATGTCATGTTGACGTGCCGCAGCAATGATGACATGGCTGAGCTTTGCATGGGCCGGTTCTTGCACACTTGGATGTGGTATCCATCTCCCATGTGTTCCATCTTCCTGCATGCCAATGGAACAATCATGATGTATAAAGCTCACACAATTAGCATAAATCGCTGGTGCATTAGGAAGTATAGTCATTGAAGGCAGACAGATGAGAACTCTTCAAATGAAACATCTTCAATTCTTAGATGCAGTATTATTGAAAGGCCTCTCTAAACTGCCAATGCTCGAGAGAAACAGCAAGAGGAGTCATTCAAAAAAGTTATCTTCAGTGCTTTCATCAAAAGGTAAAAGAAAAAGAAACACAGCTTCCAGAGAAGAAATTGTCTTGGATCTAACCATCTCTTAATACAATGGGTATGGAGTCAGAAAAGATTGCAGGTGAGACAGCATGAGAAGGATTCATTCTACCAACTTGTGCTCCAAAGTGATAACAAGCTCCACAACATGAAATTGAAACTTAAAGATGATCTATCGCATACATAAATACTGGAATGTCGCACTTAAATCTGGTGCCTGATTTTTTTTTTTTGTGTGTATACTAGGCTAATAAAACCAGGAACAGTTGTGCCAAGAATGGTATGAGGAGGAAAACATCAATGTCCAGTTATTGTGCACTGAGGTCTCCCAATAATGCCTTGTTATAAGGACGATTTGTTTGAAAGCCGCTTCCACCTCCCAAGCTTCTCATTTCCCTGAAATGTTGTAATGAAATTTCAGAAGCTACACGAAACAAGAATTAGTTTCTGAGCTTAGTAACATCTAAGATTTTAGAGAGTTTGTTTTTCCTTTTGCGGGAGAATAGAGGGTTCAAAAATATATCTAGAAGCCAATACAATCTTCACAAGCTAATTTGCTTTGGTCGGCAGAGGAAAAGAAATTAAGAGTTAGGAAATCCTCTGAACACGGTGCATCATGTAATGAATGCACTAAGAGAAAAGTTCACAATCATCCATCAGCCTGACATGGTCCCTTCAAACAAAAAATTGAAGTTGCAAACCAGGGCAAAAGTCAAAGATTAATGGTTTGTTCATAGATTAGTGCATTTACCTTGTATTTAGCTCACATATCGACAAAAACCTCTTGAGTACTTTACATCATACGAAACAAAATGAAGAACTACATTTAGACATGCTCACAGTTGACTCAGATGAAAGAGACGAAAAAATAGTCCAACAATTTTCCAACAGTTTCAACATAAATGCCTTAATATCTATAAACTGTTAATTAAATTGCCATGTAACTTAAGAAACTCATGAACTCATATGCTTACCCACTGCCTAGGCATCTGCCACCTTTTTCTTTTGTCCCCTTATGAATGTTTGAAGGATTTTATCGAGCTTCCTAGTGATTTTCTCTCCGCAAGTTTTTAGGAGAAGCCACCTGAACTCCAATCCTTTAAACATAAATAGGACATGGTCTAAAAATGTAATTTGTGTGGATGTAGACAGTAACATCAACCACCACCAGAGGCCTTGATGTCACCATTGCCTACAACTAGAGATTTAATGACTTAGGGAGAACAGCAGGTAGAGGGGGGGAAGGGATATAGGAAGCACACAGACGAAGACAGAAGCATGAAAAGGAAGACGAATGCTGCTATTAGGCCTACTGCAACTATGGTGTGATAGCTAGCTCCCACTCTTTTCCCTTTACAAGTTTAAGTCACAGGATAGCCACGAAGGGATGCAATTGCAAGGGTGCCCGCAAAATTAACAGGTATGAAAGAACCCATTTAGGCTCCTAAGTGGCTTCCTTGTATGAGCACCAGCCTGGACATGTCCCAATATCCAGTATGCGCACAGGCAACATACCAACATGTCTAACTAAAGATGATATTTGCTATAAAATGTGAGCACACCTTGCGTGGCTTGACTGCTAGCTCATTGTCTTCAACTGAGAGTGCTTTGAAACCCACAGGATTCAGTACCTGCTCATAGCTGCAAGTGAGAAAATTGTTAGTGATTGAAGATCACATTAAGTGAAAAGAAGTCTTTTTTATATATTTTTCTGCTATAAAAACATGAGATGCACAGTGCTTCTGAAGTTGAGTACAATAAGGACGTTACACAAATAGAGACACTTACTCAGCTACAGTTGTATTGTATGGTGGTCCTCCTTCCTGGCCACTGATCTGTGACACATATGTTAACACAATGTAACTCAAACAATCTTCTGTTACAGCTACAAACATATATAATATACAGTTAATAGATATCATGGTCTTAAATCCCACTCCATGATAGTAAAGTTAAGAAAAGAAAATTATTATACTATATTTTAAAATATCATCTACAATATCATAAAATAGATTATTAAAAATATAATAACATTTTTAAAATAGGGATAACATACTAACTTTGCTTTCACCTTCATCCCAGATTCATCACACCTTAAGAAGCTTTCATTTAATAACCTTCTATTACCAAGATCAACTTCGTGATCAATGCATGTCAATTTCAAATGAAAACAATAAGAATTTACAATTTTTGTACTTGCTTCAAGATTACAGACAAGCAACAATAGATGTTTTAATTTGAGCATTAACTTCTGCCACAGTCAAAACTAATCGGTTATGTAGAGATAGGAATGTAGAACCTAAAAATAAATTCTAGGAATATTTACTCCTAGAGTTATTGTTGAATTATTGTTCCATATGCTCGAAAATTTACTCTCTTCATTTTGCAGATAATACCATTAAACTTTGTGGAGCTAAACAACATACAGCCATAAACTTAAAACTCATTCTTTGGTAGAGGATTATAAAATGCAACTTAGAACATCTCCCTCTCTCTTCTCTTCCATTTCTTCAAATATCGGACTGCTCTTCAGCCTTTTACATTTAATTATTTAGGGAGATCCTCCAATGTCTAATATCTTAATGTGGCTTGCATTTGAAACCAAAAATTGTTACGTGATGCTCTTGATCAAAATTTGCAGCTCCTCTTAAACCCAATAGACATATTCACTTTAATTGTCTTTTGGCATCTGAGATCTGGAGGATGGTCATTGTCTGGTGTAAGATTCCTCAGATTTCATCCTCACTAATTAATATGTACGGATCATGAAGATTCAGCTTTGTTCTAGTGTCTTGGAGTTTGCCTTGTATGGCTTTGCCATGCTGCTATTCTGTATGTTCTGAAAACCCAGAAGGTCAAAAGATTTTCATAAGCATTGAACAAGAACCTGAATACTTAATAATATAAAATGATAGATTGATACTTTTCATATATAATTAATATTTTGAAGAAGATATTCCAAAGATTCCTACTCTTTCTTCTACCCTTAAAAGATCAAGCTGCTTGAAGACATTGACTTCATTTTTCCCCTCTATTTTTTGTTTTCTCTCCTCTTCTTTCTCTTATTATTTTCTCTATCAACTCTTTCATTTTATAAACGAAATAAAATGGAAAAATCTTTTACCTACCATTTGCCTTTAAAAAAAAGGCACTTCACTATATATAAGTCTGTCTTAAAAAAAGTTAAGTAACAAATATGGATCTCAATCCTATAGTGCAAATCAGCAAATTTATATAACAATTTACCAGGTGAAAGTACCTTTTTTTTGCATTAGAAGATGAAGAACATTGGTAACTCAAAAAAACTGCATTTCTCTCTCTCTCTCTCTATGTCTCTCTCTTATCTTAATAAGTACTTTTATGCCTCACAACAAAAAAGCCATTCTATCCTTATATTAGGGATCGTACTGCATAAATCCAACAAGCCATTCTATCCATACCAACAATTTGGGTCAGTTAACTCATTTATACATGTTATCAGGTACCAATCCATGATCAATGCCCAATCCAGTAATGCTAATGGATACAAAATAAGGACTAAAATAAAATTTTGGATCCAGGTTTAAATTGAGTTTCCAGTAATGGACCCCCTTGTCATCTCTACCTTATGGATGAAAAGGGATTTTGTATTCTATAGCACAACACAAAGGAAAAAAGCTGTTGAATTTCTTTAATAGATTTCTACCTAAAAACTAGTTTGTGAGAAAAGTCCGTAGACCAGGTCATACTACCTTAACATCCTGCACATGTAACAGATGATTGACATTCTGTCATTTACTACAAAAAAAAAAAAGGAAAAAGGAAAGATGCTTAAAATCCTGCAGAATAAGTGGAAGGGTCATAATTATAAAAAATGATGGTCATTGTATACATCAAAGCATGTTGTGTTTCAGAAATTCCATCATTCACAAATACAGAAAGGCCTCACCAGATATATCAGTGTTATAAGCTCTCCGTCTGGTTTTAAAAACTCTTGAATTTTCTGTGCCCAGGCTGGCCTCAAGCATGGGTCAATTGCACAAAAGAATCTGCCATTTATATTTCGAAATATGAGCTTCCTCTAGGAAGGATATAACAAATTGGCATATAAACATGATTCTGAAGACTTACGTATAATCAAAGATAAGATCAAACTTCTCTGTTGGCTGCCAAGTGAAGAAATCTGTTGCCACGAAGGTGAACTGGTTTGCATTTGGTAAAGAGGAAGACAACTGAAATTGCAGTTACAAGAAAATTCAAACTTGAAAGATCTATCATAATAAGACCAAACTTTGGAGCAATTGACAAAGGAAGGCATGTTCCAAATGTTTTGGCTGTTTAGGCACAAGCAAATCATCTTTCCATCAAGATGTTTATTGTTTGAGCAAATGAAACAAGGCTATTGCATTTTTGTGCTTTTGAATATATAAATATGCTGTTCCATTCTTCTCAGTAACTTCTATTGAAGTAAGATGATTGCCGAAAAGCATAAAATACATATACAGCACAATATTTGTCAGGATCATAAGTAAATAGAAATTAGCCAATTACCCTATCATTCAGCTTCTGATCTTTCCTTAATTTTCCTTCATCTTACATGCTTTTCCCATTTCCCACCAACTTCATTCACTTTTATTATTTATTGCAAAGTACCAGATCAAAGCATGGGCATTCAATTTAAACATCTCTACTTTAATAGGCTCTGAATGCATAAGATGCTGAACCCATATTATATTAGTATTATATTTCTCTCTTTATCAAAAACATACCTCTTTTGCTTTCTCAACAGCACTAGTTGATATATCCAAGCCTACAACATAGCGCTCAGGGCCAGCAATAGCAACCACATCATACCCCTATATTTAAAGAACAAAAGAAATACTTCAATCATTAAAACTAGACCAGCTAAGTTCAAATTGTTAACTTTGAAAAATTAGCAGTTAGATGATCTAGATGAGATGTAACCCGAACAGATAAGAATCAATTTCCAAGATAAACAAGGTTCCATTTAACTTTACTGATCGTGATAATAAATAACACCATCAGTAGCTCCTTTCTGCAGAGTGCAGACTGCTATGGTCAGGGACATTAGCATATATGCTACCACAATTAGCACACAGAATTTCCAAATTTCTTATACAAAATATATACAACATCATTTCCATTAGTAAAAAATAAAGTATTTTTAATTAAAAAATAACCTGATATCCTTGTCTGGTTTGTAAGCATTAGGATATTCTAATAGAACAAGAGCTTCAGAGAAATGTTCTACTCTGAATTAATCAACAAAACTATAGCTAAAGTGTGACAAAATATCAAATTTGAACAGAGAATGTCCTTCTAGGAACTTAATACCAATTATACAAGGAAATAGGCCTTACACTGCCACATCCAGGAACAAGAACCCTGCCTCTTGGAAGAGTCCCAGTTTTAACAAGTTGCAAAACAGCAGGTGTTGCCTGTCCCAAATCCCATGGGGTCAGTCCTTCCTCCCAGCATTTTTCCCAACCATCTGATCATTAAAAACCATTGATGTAAATAAACTCACAGTACATCTTTAAATATGTACAGTCTGTGCATATTGAATATAGTGAAGGATACATATGGTTAGTAAAGAATTGTATATGATTCATGCCATCGATCTATGATGCCATTTGGGGTATCTACAGATACTTGAGTAATATCAAGGAAAATCATAACATTGATAGTGCTAAGATGTCTGCTCTAATATTACATCCAGTTTACCAACAGACAACTTCCTTGTATGCTATGTATATACACAATTATAAGCTAATATATGTTGTTCTAACTTTTAGGAACATCAACAGAGTTTTAAGCCCATAAGTTGCTGTGTTTGGCAACATATTTTTCCAAGTCTTAGTAACATTTCACATAATTACTTAAAAAACTTCCTTTTCAATTTCTCTAATTCATTAAAATTCCAAAAAGTTAATGTCAACGTAATTTTAAAACTAAAGTAAAATATGTGCATTCAATACCACAAGCAAAAGGATGCTTGTATTCTGAGGTTATAGTGTCCTGAAAAAAGGAACTAAAAAAGGTACTCTAGACTAAGTGATATTAAGAGAAAGGAAAATATGTATAAAATAAGTATTTCAATATATATAGACATGTATATATAAATAGTAATGCCTTAAACTTCTAGTTTCAATTTTTTAGCTTCTTACAAAACCTATGACAAATATTAGAGCATTGTTCCAGGTTGTACAAGTATGACCTTATAGTGCATCACAAAACGGTCCTCTTTTGTTTCAGACTTACTCAATGGGAAGTCAAGCTTTTACTAGGTTGAAACATATTGTATCAGAAGTTGGGAACAGATTTGAAGTTAAAGCTCAGGGATGATATATCTGAGTCATACAACCATGTCAAAAATGAAGGCTACCGCCATAGATAAAAACAAGAGTAGGACTGTTATAACACCAACAAAGACACCAAGACTTGCTTGTTAAAGTTTGAGATCAAACCCAGTAATATTCTTTTTACTGTTAAATGCATTGGTCGTTTGAGGTTTTCTTGAATGGATTGTTGGTAGAACAATCAAAGGTCCACCACCACATCCACGATCAAACAGAAAACGAAGTAACGATGGACAAAGCACAGATAACTTGAACTTTTACATGGTTCGGTCTTCCCACAGGCGATACAGGACACGAATCCTCATTTTCACTGTCAACAGAGAGAGAACCACGATCTTTAATTATTAACCCCACAAAGAACTCAATTGTGGGTCTGGTTGATCATGAGCAAGTTATCCCATCAAGTCAAGTTTGTGCTGAGACCCCGCAGCCCCGGTGGCTTAAGTTGTAGATGTCAATGTTTCGGCATGACAACAGCGGTCCAAAAGAATCCGCAGTGTCCATGCTAAACCTAACGCATAAATCATAGTTAAACGCCCCAAAATAAGGTCTCCTAGTGAGGGAGAAATAGTTTCTTGGTCAGAAAACCCCCCAAAAGGGGTTTTTTTTTAATATGGTGACAAAGAGCCTCGAATCACCGACAGCACTGATCGAGACGGAAAGGGCAATCTTGAAGAAGGATATCCAAATAAGAAAGAACAAAGAAGACCAACCTGTTGCATCGTCGTTCACGAGTCCTCGAATCATGACCACCTTGGGGTTGGAAGCCGGATCACGGGCTGGGTTCTCAACTCCGCCGTCCGTCGCCATCCTCGCCACCATAGTCGGTGCCGGGACCCTGAGGCGATTTATAGCCGTCGGTAACCGCGGCAGTCTCGGCCGTCGTATCCAAACCGGCCCCGGAACTCGTGTCGGGTGACGCGCGCGCTGACATATGCCTACCCGCAAGAAGGGAAGCATTCGCTGCTCATTGCGTCACCCATTACACACAATCCTCATATATTTTAGACAAAATTGCATATTAAATCCCTAAATATTTATGGGTAATTTATCAGAAAAAATCTCAGTAATTAGTTTGTACCGGATGATACCCGCATAATTAATTTTTACCAATTTTATTTTATTTTATTTATAATATAATTGAACTCATTTGTTTCGAGTCATAACATTTAATTTGACATCATGGGTAGGACAATTCACATCGAGTCACATCGAGTATAATCAATGAACCATCAAATCAATCTAAATTTTTTCAAGACTTTGTATATGAGTTTTAAGGTATTTAATATATTTTTTAATTTTTATGATTTTAAGATTAATAAATTTTAAATATAATATTTTTGGATCGATTCAATCGAGTGTAACTAGTTGAATTTTCACCGTATCTATCCAAACTTATTTTAAATTATTAATATGAAATAAAAATATATTTAATATTATTTTTTTATAAATTTAGGATGATTAATTTTTGAAATAAGATATTTTTGGTTGAATTGTCATCGAGTATAATTATTTAAATTTTAACTAAATCTATCCAAACTTCTTCGAAACTACTAAGGTAAGATAGTAATATGTTTAGTATCACTTTTTTAAATTTTTATATGAATTTAGAATGATTAATTTTTTAAAATAGTATTTTTTATGTTAAATTTATGATGAGTGTAACCCAAATGTAACTCAAGTCTAATAGCTTTTCTAGATAAACAGTGAGAAGGAGATGGTGAAGAATGAGGTGTTACATCATGTGACCCTATCTAATTAGATAAGATATATTATAAATCTGATTGAATTTTAATTATAATTGTTGATCAAGTTCAATTATAGTGAAAATCTTTATAAGATGATATTGATGGGAGGGACTCTTCTAATTATCATAATAAACCTTTTTGCTCTCGCTTGCCTATAAAAGGATAGAGCTCTTAAGGACGAAATATTATTTATTGAGATTATATATAAAGAGAGGAGAATGAGAGTTTAGTTCTATTTGCAAATAAGAGTTTAGTTTTACTTGCAAATCTATATTGTTGTAGTTTAATAGTGCATTTATAAATCAGGTAAAGATTTTTTTAGTAGCATTGAAAAGGTACATATTGTATATTTGATTTTAATTTTTGTAATAATCATGATTTTTATGCTTAAAATTTGGTATCGGAGTCATGTTTTAAAATCAAATATCTTATATCATAAAAATATGTCAGATCTATTTTGTATTTAGATTTATTTGTTAGCACCATTCGCTTGCAAAAATAAGTTATATGCTTTTAATTGTATAATACTTGAACGATCTATATATGTTGTTGATAAGCTTTCTTATCTAGTCCATCCCATCGATTACTTATAAGTGATGTGAGGTTCATCATGTTTGATCGATTAATCACCATTAACAGCTTATTGTCGACGACAATATTGTTAAGAGTGGTGGCCTTCGGTGGTCGTCAATTAAGTCATAGGTAGCGGTAGCCACATGTTGGACTACTTGTGTGCAACAAACTTGCGACGGTCGGCCTACCTTGGTCATAGGCAGTTACAGTAATTCCACTACCTATGGCAACTACAACAATGCTATCACATAATTTGTTAACTATAATATACGTCAATTGGACATCGTAGGTTGTGATTCCCAACAATTACAATGATGATAGGGAACAATGATGATAGCTAGTGGGCTTATCGCTAGTCAATTGTGGGTGGTGACCTCACCGTGGGCAATGATATTATGTCATCGACAAAGGAAGAGGTGATTGTTAGTTATAGGTGCCCTACAAGTCAATCATATGAGTGATGACATATGTAACACGACACACACTCATTTTACTTATTATTATTTATTGATATTTTATCACTTTATCTTACATGTTGCATATATTATAATGTTCATGGATATATGTAATGAGAATCAGATCATATTTAGTTTATGATAATGAGACTCATTTATTTTTAAACACAGACCCTAAATAATCCCGTTCATAGGTTACTCGAGAGAAATATTAAGATAACCAGACAGACTAGTGTGTTATATACCCGTCCATATGATAGAGGTGGTTGATCTCATAACTACTTGTATGGGGATACTAAGGATACAGTGTAGGTGCTCATTAGAGAATAAGTTCACTGATCGATCCGCTTATAAAATGTTAGATGGTTGATGATACCTCATTGTCAAACAATAATTTTGTCATCCTAGTGGTGTATCTAGTCCTTAGGCTTGAGATACCAAGGATATCCTGTGTGAGTACTCCACTCTTTAATACCCGACTTATAGGCTTGGAAGTTCTAGATTTAGCACAACTGGTCATCGGGAGTGACAACCAACCTTACTAAGGGCTATTGAGTATTGATAGAATATCATCCACTCTCGGTATTATTGAATCTCAGATTTTGATGATGAAATCAATTGATGAGTTTATGATCAAATCTGCGTTTTGAGTGACGTAGAACTAACTTTGATCAGAAAAAGCAAATTGATTAAAGTAGAAAGAATCGAACATTAGGCTGGAGTGAATATATCAAAAGATTAGACGTCGGCCGAAGGATCGATTGACATGCTAGCAGAAGGACTTCGTGCCATGAGTTTGGGCATTAGGTCGAAAGACTAGATATTGCATCAAGGAGATTGAAAGTTGTGGGAGGTCAACATGTCGATTGGGTAATACATCAAAGGAGAGAACGATGCACCGAAAGATCGAATGAAGTGTCAGATGAACCAATGACATGTCAGATAATATAGAATTCTAGTCTTGTAATTGGTTGTCTTAATTGGTCATAGATAGGTCATAATTGAGTTGGTTTTGGGTGTAACCATACCAACTTAATTAGGGGCCCATTGGGGCCTGAGTTGGGACTATTTAGGTCTAAGTGGAAGGCCCATTCGGTCACTCAAGATTAAGTGGAATCACCTATGAGTTGAAAAAGTCAAGAGCACACTTTTTCAAGCTGTCAAGCAATGGTCTCACTAGATTGGGTGATGGTACTACCTATACACAATCTCCTAGATTATGTCAGGCGGTGGTACCGCTAGACTAGACGATGGTACAACCCAGATATAGTTTTCTAGATTGTGTCAGGTAGTGGTATCGTCAGTCTGGGCAGTGGTACCACCCAGCACAAGTGGTGGTACCGTCAGAACCTGAGAAACCCAAGATGAGACCTTTTTTTGCTCCATTTTTTAATCCATTTGGGGTTTATAGATACTCTACCCTTTCCTGCTTAGAAAAGCACGAAATTGAGTAGAAAATGGAAAAAAATACTTGAAAAAAAAGTATTGTAATCTCTCTAAGTTTAGTGAGTCTCTTCCTCCTAGAGTTAGAAAGTTTCTAAGGGAGGAGTGAGGTCTAAAAAAGAGAGGTGTAAAGGTTCTCTCCTGAGCTTGTAAAAAGGATAAAAAGTTATAAGGGTAGTTGATCTTCGCCCGTTGAAAAGAAGATCGATAGTAGAAATCAGTGGCCTTGAGCGAAGAGGAATCGAGAGTAGATGTAGGTTACGATGACCGAATTACTCTAAATCTGGTGTGCTCTTTTCCTTTGTTGTTTACTTCTATTACTTACTTAGCTACTCATTTCACTTTATATTTACTCTAAGTCAAGCTTAAACGCTTTATGATATGGGCTTTATCGAAACAATTTTTCTACATTGAACGAGTTTTCAAATCGACATAATTTTTATATATGCACTAATTCAAACCCTCCCCCCTCGCCCCCTCTTAGTAACGATACGGTCATAATAGTTAGGTACTATATCATTTATCCTCCTATATTCAATGGGACGAACTACACTTCTTGAAAAAATTGAATGAAAGTTTTTTTGCTTTCTATGGATTTGAATTTATAGAAAAGTGATTTTCAAAAGTCTTCTAATCCAATGAACGAATGAAATAATTTGGAGAAAGAAACTTTTTTTTAATACTAAAGCGGTGAATGCTTTATTTTGTGCTTTAGATAAAAAAAAATTATTTGAGTTTCTATATACGAATTGTATAATATTTGACATATACTCGAAATCACACATGAAGGCACAAGTAAAGTTAAAGAGTCTAAAGTCAATCTTTTTATGCATAGTTTTGAATTATTTCGAATGAAGCTAAGCAAAACTTTTGTTAATATATACACCCATTTTATAGATGTCATCAATAGTTTGAAAGATCTTGGTAAATATTTTTCTAATCTTGAACTTGTAAACAAGATTCTAAGATCCCTTCCAAAAAAGTTGGGATCCAAAAGTAACGGCAATACAAGAAGCAAAGGATCTAAACAATTTTTCACTTGAAGAACTTATCGGGTCTTTAATGATATATGAAATGACTTATATTAAACATGATAAATATGAAATTACCTTCCAAAAAATAGGAAGGATTTAACACTTTGAACAATAGAAGACCACTCGAGCGAATACTTAAGTGATGATGATATATAACTTTTGACAAAAATTTTTAAAAAGTTTATAAAAAAGACTAATTCTAAAAATGAACTTTAAAATGATACAACAACTTATTATAAATCGAAGAAGCTGCTAAAGAAGAATAAAACATTCAAGGCGACATGGGATGAATCGAATACATCCAAAGATGAGAAACAAATCGATAAAGGCGAGGTGGCAAACTACGCCTTAATGGCTCTCAATGACAAGGTAAGTGGCTAAAATGAATCTTATTTATCTTACGATGAATTACTTAATGTATTTCATGATTTGTTTGATGAATATAATTTAGTTGGTAAAAAATATAAATTATTAAAAAAAGGACCATACTTCTCTTTCTAATGAATTTGAAAAATTAAAAAATAAGTATCATAAATACTTATTAACCCCTTACATTAAGTGTGAAGAATTAAATTCACTTAAGAAAGAAAATATAGTATTACAACAAATATTAAAAGATTTTGAAATTGGTAGCAAATCTTTAAAAATGATTTTTGCCAATAAGAGTCATGTTCGTAGAAAAGAAGGAATCGACTTTGTGAGTAATTATGTTCAACAAAAGCCAACTACTTTTATTAAAGGACCCACATTGCATGTTACCCCTAAGGTTAAGTATAATTTTTATGGTAAATGTGATCATTTTGCTTTTAAATGTTCATTTAAAAAGTATGATTCATATAAATTAGTTTGGGTTCCTAAAGGAACCATGAACGTCTTAATGCCAAAAATTAAAATAGGTAGATCCAACCATGAGAGACCCAAAGCTAAATAGATACCTAGAACAAACCCATCATTATTGTAAACATCTTTACAATCGAAAGCTAGGAGCAAAAATAAAATTTTGATTGTGAATGCTCACGACTAAAGATCTAAAATACTTCATAAAGCTCACTAGCTAAAACAATAAAGGAAAGAGCATTAGAATTAGAATTATTGATAACAAAATAATTTTGATTGAAAATACTTTATGTTTAATGAAATCATGGTTTACGATTTAATGATGCATAATGATTTAAAGTAATGATGATTTTTATGATTTATGGTTTATTGATCTTGATGACTCTTGTGATAAATCTTATTTTTTGATTTTAAACGATAAAGCATATTTTTGTTTGGTATAAAAGACAAATGCATACTTATTTGAAATAAATCACATAAATCAAAACACATAAAAAAGGGGAATGCATTATTCTTGAAAATGTCTCTATCCCTAAAATCTTATCAGGTTTTCAATAAGAGATTAATGAATCTATTTATGTAATTTTGAATCTCTTGAAAACGATTATGATAATTTAACGATTTGAATTTAAATGAATTTTATCTATATCATGATCTTGATTTCTCAAAATTATAACTTGAGATTTTCTTTATATGAATTAAGACCCCTTACTATTTATTCTTGTATAATTCTTGTATTTTATTAAAGAGAATATTTATCCAAATGAATCATAATTTTTCTCTTGACTTCTCAAAATTCATAACTTAAAATTTCTTTTGAAGATCTTTTACTATTTGATCTCCTAAAATTTCTTTTTGATTATTTAAGAGGAGATTTATCAAAATGAATCATATCTTTTGGTATTTATATGATCTTTGATATTATCTTTTATGATATGATTTTCATTATGTATAATTCCTTTGTATTTATGGTTGTAAACCTTATGTTATGAGTAGAGCATTGATGTAAAAAAAAATATATATACTATTGTATTCTTCCACTCTTCTTCTTTCTTATTTACAATGACAAAGGGGAGAACAAAAATTGCTAGCTTGAATTTCAAACTTAGGCATATTAAATCTCTCAAATGCATAAAATTTTCTTATACATTTTTCGAATCATAATCTTGATTTTTTGATTTTTATAACTTGAGTTTTCTTTTTGAATTAAGATCGTTTTATATTATTCCTTCTATTTATGATATAAGAGATATATCAAAAATGACTCATGGTCTTTCGGTATTCATGACTTGATCTTTCATTTTTTTATAATTGAAATAGTGATGCAAATTTTTCTTGATATCTCATTTGTTATGATTTGAAAATTGATGTAAAGGAAAAAAAATTACAACATTGTATTCTTCTCTTTTTTTTGCAATTACAAAGGGAGAGAAAGATTTATTAACTTACACAATTTAAGAAGCAAAGTTTGCTAGTTTGCCCATTTCAAAAAGCAAAAGTTGCTATCTTGCACATCTCAAAAGTTGCTACTTTACTTAACTCGCTAGCTTGCATGTTCTAAAGTGATGTAAAACTTGTGTACATGTTCCAAATATTTATTGAATGTTTCTCCTTTTTATTGATGACAAAGGTAGAGAAATGATGAATGTTTGGTGTCATGCAAGGAATGATAAATGGTTAATATTTTAATATTTTAGTATCATGTATGTTATGCCCAAAATGATATTATGTTATGCTAAGATGATATTATTTTTGGTATCATGTATGAAATGATGAATGCTTTAGTATCATATATGTTATGCCCAAAATGATATTAATTTTGGTGTCATACATGAAATGATAAATGTTTCAGTATCATGTGTGTTATGCCTAAAGTGATGTTGATCTATTTATGGTATCATGCATGAAGTGATGATGTTGATCTATTTTGAGACTATAATGATGCACAATGTATGAAATTTTGATATGATGTATTGAATATAATTCATGATTGAAATTATGGCATGTTAAAAGGGGGAGTTTAGTTTAAACTCCGTTATCAATTGGTTCGTCATCATAAAAAATAGGGAGATTGTTGAATCTTATATTTTGATGATGAAATCAATTGATGAGTTTAGATCTAATCTACATTTTGAGTGATGTAGGACTAACTTCGATTAGAAAAGACAAATCGATTAAAGTAGGAAGAATCAAACGTTGGGTCGGAGTGAACATGTTAGAAGATTAGACGTCGGTCGGAGGATCGGTTGACATGCTAGCTGAAGAACTTTGTACCATGAGTTTGAGCATCGGGCCGAAGGATTGGACATTGTGCTAAAGAGATCGGAAGTTGCCGGAGGTCAACATGTCGATTGGGCAATACGTCGAAGGAGAGGACAATGCATTGAAGGATCAGATGAAACATCAAATGAATAAATGATATGTCGGACAACATAGAATTCTAGTCTTATAATCGATTGTCTTAATTGGTCATAGTTAGGTCATAATTGAGTTGGTTTCGGGTGTAATCATACTAACTCAATTAGGGGCCCTCTAGGGCTTGAGTTGGGACTGTTTTGGGCCAAGTGGAAAGCCTATTCGGTCACCCAAGGTTAGGTGGAACCACCTTTGAGCTGAAAAAGTCAAGAGCACACTTTTTCAAGTTGTCAGGTGGTGGTAACGTCAAATTGGGAGGTGGTACCGCCCAAACATAGTCTCCCAAACTATGCCAAGTAGTGGTACCACCCGGACACAGTCTCTCAGACTATGTCAAGATATGGTACCACCTAGTGTTAGTGCTGTAGACGATGGTACCGCCCAGCATAGGCGGTGGTATCGCTAGGACCCGGGAAACTCGGGATGAGACATTTTTTTGCTTCATTTTTTAAACCATTTGGGGTCTATAAATACCCCACAATTTCCTACTTAGAAGAGTACAAAATTAAGTAGAAAATGAGAAAAATATACTTAAAAAAAAAGTGTTATAATTTCTCTAAAGTTAGTGAGTCTCTTTCTCCTAGAGTTAGAAGGTTTCTAAGGGAGGAGTGAGGTCTAAAAGAGATAGATGTAGAGGTTCTCTCCTAGCCTATGAAAAGGAGAAAGAGTTGTATGAGTAGCTAATCTTCGCCTATTGAAAAGAAGATCGGTAGTGGAAGCCGGTGGCCTCGAATGAAAAGGAATCGTGAGTGGATGTAGGTCACGATGACCGAACCACTATAAATCCGGTGTGCTCTTTTCCTTTGTTGCTTATTTTTATTACTTACTTAGCCGCTCACTTCACTTTATATTTACTCAAAGTCAAGTTTAAACACTTTTCGATACGGGCTTTATCAAAATGATTTTTCTATATTGAACGAGTTTTCAAATCGATATAATTTTTATGTAAACAATAATTCACTCCTCCCCTCCAAATGTCGATACAGTCCTAACAATTGGTATCAAAATCACTTTTCTCTCTATTGGTTTAACATCCAAGAAAGATAACTTTTTCCAACAATCTAAAGAGTCACTTTATCATTCATCCTCCTATGTTCAATGGGATATACTATACTTATTTAAAAACTCGAATGAGAGTTTTCTTGTTTTCTTTAGATTTGAATTTATGGAATATTATCAAAAGTGGCTTTCAAAAGTCTTCTAATCCAATGAACGAATTGAATGATTTAGAGAAGAAATCTTTTTTTTTGAATGCTAAAATGATGAACGCTTTATTTTGTACTCTAGATAAAAATGAATTTAATTGAGTTTCTATATACAAAACTATGCATGATATTTGGCATACACTTAAAATCACATATGAAGGCATAATTAGAGTTAAAAAGTCAAAAGTTAATCTTTTAATGCATAGTTTTGAATTATTTCAAATGAAGCCAAGCGAAACTATTGGCGAATGCTATTTTGTTCCTTCTATTATTAAAAATATTATTTTCATTTCATGTTTGACAGTTAGTGAATATATTGCTAGATACTACTTCACATATCATGAATGTAAGTGTGTCCAAAAGGAAACAAAATGAGGTGAACATTGCATACCTATAACATTGTCGACTAGGTCATATTCATGAGGGAAGGATTCAAAAGTTACTGAAGAATAGATACCTAGATCCATTCGACTATGAGTCATATGCAACTTGCGAGACTTACCTTCATGGAAAGTTGACCAACTCTTCATTTAGTGGAACTAGAGAGAGCCCCACTGAGTTGCTAGAACTCATATATAGTGATGTATGTGATCCCATGTCAACTTTACTTCATTACTTTCACTGATGATTTCTTTAAGTATGGACATGTGTACTTAATGAAATACAAGTCCAAAGTTTTCGAGAAATTCAGGAAATATAAGAATGAGGTAGAGAACTAGACTAGAAAGAATATTAAGACTCTTCGATTAGATCGAGGAGGTGAGTACTTGAATATAGAGTTTACCCAGTTCCTCAAGGACCATGAGATTTTATCCCAATAGACACCTCCTTATACATCTCAACTTAATGGTATATCCAAAAGGAGGAATCATACACTGTTAGACATGGTGCGGTCCATGATGAGTTTCGCCGACCTACTCATCTCTTTCTAGGGATACGCCCTGGAGTCCACAACTTACCTTATAAATAGAGTTTTAACTAAGTTGGTGGTGTCTACACAATATAAGATATGAAAAAGAAAGAAACTCGATCTTAAGGTTATTAAGATTTGGGGCTACCCTACCTATGTTAAGAGACACAACCTCGATAAGTTGGAATCTATGATGGAGTAGTGCAAGTTCGTGGGATACCCTAAGGAAACTTATGGATATTATTTCTATCACCCCGAGGATCAAAAGGTCTTTGTAACTAAGAGGGTAGTGTTCCTTGTGAAGGAACATATTCTTGGTGGAGATAGTGGGAGCATGATAGAGTTGAGCGAAGTTAGAGAACATAGCTTAAGCACCATTCAATAGCCCGAGTCTGTTCAAGTACTTAACATAAAAGTTTTGACTTTATATAGGTCCAATAGAGTACCCCATCCTCCTAAGAGATTTGTAGGATATATCAGAGGAGATGATATTGAGGATATTGATCCTGAGACCTACGAGGAGACTATTATGAGTATAAACTCTGGGAAGTGGCAAGAAGCCATGAAATCTAAAATAGATTTCATGTACTCCAACAAGGTTTAGAATCTAGTTAATACACTCGAGGGTATCGTATCTAAGTGGATTTTCAAGAAGAAGATCGGAGCAGTTGGAAAGGTAGAGACATATAAAGTGAGGCTAGTAGCTAAGGGATATCATCAAAGCCAAGGTATTAACTATAATGAATCATTCTCATTCATAGCCATGTTCTAATCCATCTGAATTCTATTAGCTATTGCAACACATTATGATTATGAGACATAGCAAATTGATATAAAAATCACGTTCCTCGATGACAACCTTGAAAAGGATGTGTATATGATATAGCCTAAGGGATTCATGTCCAAAGAAAGTCCAGATAAGGTATGCAGATTGCTTAGGTCTATCTATGGATTACAAGATAATCACGTGAGTGATGACATGTGTGACACGACTCACACTCTTTTATTATTATTATTTATTGATATTTTATCACTTTATCTTACATGTTGCATATATTGTGATGTCCATGAATCTGTGCAATGAGAATTAGATCGTAATAAGATAATGAGACTTATTCACCTTTAAACATAGACTCTAAATAATCTCAATCATAGGTTACTCGAGAGAGACATTGAGATAACTAGATAGACTAGTGTGTTATATACCCGTCCATACGATAAAGACATTTGGTCTCATAGTTGCTCATGTGGGAACACTAGGGATATAGTGCAGGTGCTCATTGGTGAATGAGTTCACTGATCGTTCCGCTTAGGGAATGCTAAATGGTTAATAATACATTATTTTCAAACAACGATTCTGTTGTCACAATGGTGTACTTTGTCCTTAGACTTGAGACACCAAGGATGTCCTATATGAGTACTCTATTCTTTGATACCGGACTTATAGGTCTAGAAGTTTCAGATCTAACATAACCAGTTATCAAGAGTGGCAACCAACACTACAAGGATTATTGAGTGTCGATAGAGTATCATCCACTCTCGGTATCATGAGAGAAATCTCCCATGTGTTCTTGCTCAGACAAATCCCTGGCTAGAGTTATTCAAATTGAGAGAGAAAGAATTCTTTAAGAGAATCCAATTAGAGCAAGACTCGAGTAGAAACTGTATGGGCATGATAGTACTATGCCCGGTATATGGTCACTGGGATATTAGATGGATGAGGTGTTGAATCTCGGATTTTGATGATGAAATCAATTGATGTGTTTGTGATCTAATGAGCATTTTGAGTAATGCAAGGCTAACTTTAATCAAAAAAGATAAATTGATTAAAGATGGAGGAATCGAACATTAGGCTAGAGCAAATATGTCAGAAGATTGGACGTCGAGCCGAAGGAATGATCGACGTATCAATAGAAGGCTTCGGTCCGTGAATTTGGGCATCGGGCTAGGAAGATCGGACATTGCGCCAAGGGCAGATGTTGCGAGAAGACAACATGCTGATTGGGCAATACGCCGAAGGAGAGGACGATGCACCAAAAGATCAGACAAAGTGCCGGAATAACCAATGACATGTCGAACAATATAGGATTCGCTTGTAATCGATTATGTCTAGGTCGAGTTAGTTTAGAGTATAATTGAGTCAGTTTAGAATATAATTAGGTCAACTCAATTAGAGATTGTGTCAGGCGATGGTACCGTTAGTTTGGGCGATGATATCACTCAGACATAGTCTCTGAGAGACCGTTAGGCGGTGGTACTACTAGACTGAGTAGTGGTACTGCCCATGTTAGGATCAGGAGCGTACTAAGAGGGGGGGGGGGGGGGGGGGGTGAATTAGTGCAGTAGATAAAAATGTCGATTTTGAAAAATCTTTTCATACGTTGAAAACTGAACTCAAAAATGCTTAACTTTGAAGGCAAAGTAAGAGCGTAAAGATAGCTTGAAGGTAGTAAACAATTAAAGAGGTTTACAGTAAAGAATGATGCTCAAAGTAAATGCAAACCAAGATTTTAGAGTGGTTCGGTCAATCGTGACGTACATCCACTTTCGGCTTCCTCCTCCGACGAGGTCACCAGCGTCCATTAGAGGCCTTCCTTCAATAGGCGAAGGCCAACCACCCTTTTACAGCTTTTCTTCTTTTGACGGGCTTAGGAGGCAACCCTTATAAGCACTCACACTCCTCTTACAGAATTCTAAACTTAGAGTGGAGGAGGAAATTTCTAAAGAGATTGCAACAGCATTTTCTCACTTTTTAATCCTCTATGCTTATATGTTTTATCTAGGGATAAGAGAGATATTTATAGGCTTTAAGTGGATTCAAACTTGGAGCCTAAAAGCATCTCATCTCGGGTTTCCCGGGTGCAAGCGGTACCACTGCCTGTGCTGGGCGATGCCACCACCTGTGCCGGTAGTACCACCGCTTGACATAGTCTCGAAGACTGTGCCACGATGGTGAGACTTCTTTGGGTACTGTTTGGGCCTCTTATTCAGCCCAACATAGTTCTTACATGGGCCTAGCTGGCCCCTAATTGGGTTGGCCCAAATCCAAGCCTAATTACGTGCTAACTACAAAATCCTAAGACATTTGCTAAGCTAAACAAGTCCCTATGTCTATTCTTCCGGCGAGCTTCCGGCAAACTTCCGTCAATGTTCCAGCGAACTCCCGGTAAGCTCTTGGACTTCACGATGATCTTCTTGGTGAGTTTCCACGAGCTTCTCTGGCAAGCTCCGAGACTTCTTGGCTGGTTCCTCCAGAACTTTCGACGAAAGTCCAGACTTCCGATGAACTCTCGAACTCCCAATGTGATCTCGATCTTGACTCTGGGACTTCATTTTGCTTCATGTCTTGCATTATAGTTAATCTTGTATATATAAAAAGCCACTTTGATCTAAATAATTATTACTAAGCTTAAATCTAGTGTTGTCCGGTATGTCATTGGTTAATCGGCGCTTCGTCCGAATCTTCGGCGCATCATCCTCTATTGCAGCCTATTGCCTAATCGTCAATTGATCTCCACAACTTCTATTTATTTAGCGCAATGTCCGCTCTTCTTGATCCGATGCACGAGATCTCGGCCCAAAGCCTTCTACCGATACGTCGACCGTTCCTTCGGCCCGACGTCCAATCTTCTGACATTTTCTACTCCGACCTAATATGATTCTTCCTGCTTTAAGTGTCTCTCCTTAATCGAAGCTACCTACGTCACTAAAAACACATATCAAATCAAAACACTTATCAATTGGTTTCATCATCAAAATCTGAGATTCAATAGCCCAATGGCAGAGTGTCAAGTAGTGGTATCACCAGACTAGGTGGTGGTACTACCCAGTGTCAGTGCTGTAGGCGGTTATACCACCAGTACCCCGAAAATCGGGGATGAGATATTTTTAGGCTCCAAGTTTAAATCCACTTGAAGCCTATAAATACCCCTCTTATCCTTGGTTAACATATACAAGCATAGAGAGCTTAAAAGTGAGAAAACGCTGTAGTAATTACTTGAGAAATCCCCTCCTCTAATTCTAAGTTTAGAATTCTGTTTAGAGAGGAGTGAGTACTTGCAAAATGTTATCTCCTAAACCTGTGAAAAGGAGAAGAGGGGTGTAAAAGGGTAATTGATCTTCGCCCATTGAAAGAAGATCGTTAGTGGATGTCGGTAGCCTCGACGGAAGAGGAATCAGCGGAGTGGATGTAGGTCATGATAATCGAACCATTATAAAAATATGGTTTGCATTTACTTCTTGCAATTTACCTTACTGCAAACTTCCTTACTTTCACTAAGCTTCCACACACTTTCAAGTTAAGTATTTCCGATATCGGTTTTCATCGAACGAAAAGATTTTCAAAACCAACGTAATTTATCAGCTGCACTAATTCACCCCACCCTCCTAGTGCTGACTCATTCCTAATAGTTGGTATCAGAGCCTCATTATTTCTCTTTTGGTTTAGCACCCGAGAAATAGCTCTTTTTGGCTTTCGAGAGGGTTTTTCTATTGTTCGTCCTCCCATGAATAATGGGACGGATTACCCTTATTAGAAAACTCGGATGAGAGTTTTCTTACTTTTCTTAGATTTAAATTTATAGAATATTATCAAAAACGGATTTCATATGTCTTCTCTTCCAATGAAAGATTGGAATGATTTGGAGAATAAGACTTCTCTTTAAATGCAAAGGACATAAATGTCTTATTTTGTGCTTTGGATAAAAACAAGTTCAATCGAGTGTCAATTTGTGAAACAACTTTTGACATTTGGTATATACTTGAAATCACATATGAAGGCACGAATAGAATAAAAGAGTCTAGAATAAATCTTTTGATGAATGATTTTGAGTTGTTTCGAATGAAACCAAGCGAGACTATTGGAGACATGTACATCCATTTTACAAATGTCATCAATAGTCTAAAAGCCCTCAGTAAATGTTTTTTAAATTTTGAACTCATTTATAAAATATTGAGATCCCTTCCAAAGAGTTGGGACCATAAAGTAACGGTCATTCAAAAGGCTAAGGATTTGAATAATTTCCCACTCGAAGAACTTATCAGGTTGTTAATAAGGATTTTCCAAAGAAATTGAGAACAATTTTTCAAAGAATATTAAGGATTTTGCACTCAGAACAAAAGAAGACCACTCGAGCAAAAACTCAAGTGATGGTGAACTTGAACTTCTCACAATAAAGCTTAAAAAGTTTTTAAAACAAGTATCAAAAAACAAAAATGAACTTAAAAAGAAAAAATTATAAAAGAAGAAGAAAACACTCAAACTGGCTTGAGACGAATCAAGTTCATCCGAAGATAAAGAACAAACCAACAAAAGTGAGGTAACAAACTACGCCTTAACGACTTTCGACAATAAGGTAACCAAAACCCCTTTGCTTTATTTTGAAATTACTTAATGCATTTCATATGTTATTTTTAAATAAAATATAATAAATAAATAAAATAAATAAATAAAATGGGATCATGCTTTTCTTTTTCTAGCTATTTTAAAAAAATGATCATGACAATTGCATGTTTTATAAAAATGTTAGGAACAAGTTAACACTAAGAGGGGGGGGTGTGAATTAGTGCAGCGGATAAAATCATGTCGGTTAAAAAATCTTTCGTTTGATTAAACCCGTTTCGGAAAGATATTAACTTGAAATCATATGGAAACGTAGTGAAGGAGAAATTCAGTTTGCAATAAAAATAAATCGCAAGAAGTAAATGCAAACCAGATTTTTATAGTGGTTCGGTCATCGTGACCTACATCCACTCTTGATTCCTCCTCCGTCGAGGCCACTGGCATCCACTATCGGTCTTCCTTCAATAGGGAAGACTAACCACCTCTTTAAAACTCTATTCTCCTTTTAACAGGCTCAGGAGGGAACCTTTACACCTCTCTTTTAAACCTACACCTCTCTTCTTCATTTAGAAGAACTTTCTACATACTAAGAAGAAGGGACTCTACTCTTTAAGAGAGATTACAATTTTTACTCAAGAATTCTTTCCCCCTATTTAACTCACTTTCTTACTTTCCTAATCAAGAAAGAGTAGGGTATTTATATGCCCCAAATGGATTCAAATTTGGAGCCCAAAATTTAAATCCCTGAGATTTCAGGGTACAGGTGGTACCACCGCCTGCAGCCTAACACTGGGTGATACCACCACCTGACACACTATCACTGGGCGGTACCACTACCCAGTCTGACGCTACCACCACCTGAGTGTTTTGAGTTTTCCAACTCACAAGCAGTTCTACCTCCTATTCTGGTGGTGCCATCGCCTGACCCAACATTTGGGTCATTAAATGGGCCTCTCAATGAGCCCAAATCAATCCTAATTTAGACCTAATTGGCCCCTAATTGAGTTATCATGATTACACCAAAAGCTAACTCAATTAGCCCGCTAAACTACTTCGATCTTAGACAAATAATTACAAAGCATGAATCCTTTGTCTGGCATGTCATTGGTTCATCGGTGCTTCGTCCAATCCTTCGGCGTATCATCCTCTTTTGCGTCCTTTTGTCCAATCGACATATTGACCTTCGTAACCCCAATCTCCTTGGCGCAATGTCTGCTCTTTGGCCCGATGCCCGAATTCAGGGCACGAAGCCTTCTGCTGACACATCGACTAATCCTCCACCCCGACGTCTAATCTTCTAACATGTTCACTCTGACCCAATATCCAATTCTACCTCTCTTTAATTGAAGCTAGTTATGCATCACTCAAAACGCAGATTAGATCACAAATACTATCAATTGGTTTTATTATCAAAATCCGAGATTAAACAGAAAATACAACAAAATGTTAATCTAATGCTTGTACACCTAGTAAGATTAATCTTATGTATATATTTAAGAAACAATTATATTTATTGTGATAATTTGTATTGCTTTTCGATTTTAAACATGATGGATGATTTTTATGTGAGAAACTTGAGCATACTTATATGAAATCAACATATAAAATGAAACACATAAAAAGGAAAATGTGTTATCATTAGAATTAAAATGACAAATCAAATCTCTTGTTTGAAAAAGCCTTATGTTTAATGTGTTATGTTTTTGGTCATGATGATTTTGATTGAAGATGCTTTATGTTTAATGAAATCATGTTTGATTTGAAGTAATAATTTGAAATCATGCTTAATGAGTTTATTTTTTTGAAATTATTTGTGACGATTCTTGTAATTTATGGCTTATCGATCTTTGCCATAATGAAAGTTGCTTATTCAATTTTTAAACATGATGCATGTTTTGATTTGGAATAAATGACAAAGGCATGCTTGCATGAAATTAATCACAAATTTTGGAACTAAAAATAACTTGAGCTATACGTTGCCTTCATTGAATTTTTCGAAAAGTGGTTCTTATGATTTGTTAATTTGAATTTGGATGAGTTTCATTTAACTATGATTTTTTTCTTGATTTCTCAATATTTATAACTTGAGATTTACTCTTCATGAATCGAGATCCTTTATGTGTTCTCTCTTGACACCTTTTGCTATAGAAATATTTTTATCTATATCATGATCTTGAATTCTCGATATTAATCCTTAAAATTTTTCTATAAATCAAGATCTTGTTTTTGAACTCCTATGTTTCTTTTTATTATTTACTAAAAGGGAGATTTGTCAAGATAAATCATGTCATTTAATATTCATGACTTAATTCTTCATGATCTTTGATATTTTATCTTTCATGATATGATTTTTATGTATAATTTCTTATATTCATGAAGTGTTTATCTCATCACCCAATTAATTTTTCTTGATATTCTTCATGTAATGTTATGAAATGATGCATGTAATACTATATTTTTTTTTGATGAAATGATGTGAAAGTCAACAATTATCATTTTTTGAAATGATACCTTATGCTATTAAAAATGATACTTTATCATTGTCATGATTTAGAAATTAATGTAAGGAAAAAAGAATTATAAAATTATATTCTTCTCTTCTTTTTGACAATGACAAAGGGGGAGAAAAGTTGCTGATTTGCACATCATAAAGAGAAGCCAAAAGCTTGCTCATCTCAATGGATGCAAAAATTTTGTCAACTTTCATATGTGAAAAAATTTGCTAGCTTGCATATTCTAATATGATGTAACACTTGCTAAATTTACTAGCTTACAAATTATAAGGAGAAGAACTTGTTATCTTAAATATCACCAAAACTTGCTAGCTTATTCATCTCAAAAGAGAAGCAAGAAGTGCTATCTTGTAAATCTCAAGGGAAGCAAAAGTTCTATTTTGCCTATCTCAAAAAGCAAAATTTGCAAACTTGCACAACTCAAAATTGTTACTAGCTTATATGTTGTAAAACTTGCATATTTCTAAAACTTGATAGTTGCACTTCTCCTTTTTGTTGATGACAAAGGAGAGAAGATATGATGATATAATGATCATATATGATAGGATGTAACATATATGGCACATTGATAGAGGGAGTTTAGTTTAAATTTCATCATCAATTGGTTGTCATTATAAAAAAGGGTGAGATTGTTAAATCTCGGATTTTAGTGATGAGATCAATTGATGTGTTTGTGATCTAATGAGAGTTTTGAGTAACGGAGGGCTAACTTTGATCAGAAAAGGCAAATTGATTAAAACAAGAGGAATCAGACATTGGGCTAGAGCAAACATGTCAGAAGATTAGACGTCGGGCCAAAGGAATGGTCGACGTATTAACAGAAGGTTTCAGTCCGTGAATTCGGGAATCAGGCCAAGAAGATCGGATATTGCATCAAGGAGATTAGATATTGCGAGAAGACAATATGCTGATTGGGCAATACACCAAAGGAGAGGACGATGCGCCGAAAGATCAGACGAAGCACCGAAAGAACCAATGACATGTTGGACAACATAGGATTTGCTTGTAATCGATTATGTCTAGATCGAGTTAGTTTAGAGTCTAATTGAGTCAGTTTAGAATATAATTAGGCCAACTCAATTAGGAGCCAACTAGGCCCAAGTTTGGGCTGTGTTGGGCTTAGTGAAAGGCCCAAACAGTGACTCAACAGGTGGTACCGTCATGGCACTGTCTCCAAGACTATGCCAAGCGGTGGTACCGCCTAGACATAGTCTCTGAGAGATTGTCAAGCGATGGTACCGACTAGTGGTAGGGTGTCAAGCAATAGTACCGCTAGACTAGGTGGTGGTACCACCTAGTGTTAGTGCTGTAGGTGGTGGTACCGCTAGTACCCCAAAAACCAGGGATGAGACATTTTTAGGCTCTAAGTTTGAATCCACTTGAAGCTTATAAATACCCTCTTTATCTCTGGTTAATATACACAAGCATAGAGAGCTTAAAAGTGAGAAAATGCTGTAGCAATCATTTGAGAAATCTCCTTCTTTAATTCTAAGTTTATAATTCTGTTTAGAGAGGAGTGAGTGCTTGTAAAAGGTTATCTCCTAAACATGTGAAAAGGAGAAGAGGGGTGTAAAAGGGTAGTTGATCTTCGCTCATTGAAAGAAGATCATTAGTGGATGCCGGTGGCCTCGATGGAAGATGAATTGGTAGAGTGGATGTAGGTCATGATGATCGAACCACTATAAAAATCTGGTTTGCATTTACTTCTTGCAATTTACCTTACTACAAACTTTTTTACTTACTTTCACTAAGCTTCTGCATGCTTTCAAGATAAGCATTTCTGATATCGGTTTTCATCGAATGAAAAGATTTTCAAAACCGACGTAATTTATCCACTGCACTAATTCACCCCCCCTCTTAGTGCCAACTCGTTCCTAACATGAGGGACTATAGATACATGGTAATTGAGGATGGAGAAGTCCAATGGATTGGATTCTCTTATATCATCTGGGGACTATTGCATAATGGCCTAGTATATTTACAATCGATGAGTCGAGTGAATTATTATAAAGATAATAATTCACTGAGCCAGAAGGAGGTGTAAAAGGTATGACTCATAGCCAACTCGATATTGGGCCTAGAGGGTTACACACATATTGTAGGCATTGTAACGAATAGAGGTTCGGATATGAGATATCGGAGCCCCTATTTTATTGGATATCCAATAAGCCCCTAAATTATTGGATCCTATGGATGAGATCCAATAAGAGCTAATGAGATATTATTGGATAAAGATCCACTAATCTAAGAGGCTTAGTTAGTTCAATGGAGATCTAATACCCAATAAAGTAGGATCCATTAGGGTTAAGTTAATAGGGGACCACTATAAATAGGAGAGAATCAAATGTTCATAGGCTAGAGTTTCTCTTGGTTACCACCTCCTATTCTCCTCTCCCCTTCTTCTTCTCAGACAGTAGGCCTAGAGATTTAAGGAGCATCGTTGCAGCCCTACTATGTGGACCACCACTAGAGAGGAAGATACTTGACTTCCTTCATCCTCTCCTATAGATCTACAAGGATTTAGAGATATATAATCTCCCTAAGTAACATAACTATCTCATGCATGGTTTTAAATTTCATGGATTTTGTACACCAATCTTCACATGATGATGAACACAATTTATGAAAAATTTGGGGATTTTTATTTTTTGTTTTTCCACTACGCATGTGAAGTCGCCCGCTAGATTTCCCAACAATGGTATCAAAGCTAGGTTGTTCATGCGAAAAATTGGTTTTGAACTGCATGTGTTGTATTTTGGAAAAGTTTTTGATGTCACGATCATTGACACAAAAGTGAGAATAGGCGGGGGGGTAGAGGTGGCACCCTTTCCTCACCCCATATAATGGTCGTCGTTGGTAGGGTGGCAACTACCACAACGCAGTAATAGGGAAAGAGGGTTAGGGTTTTTGGGCAAAAGATAGTTTTACCCCTCGAAATTTTAAAAATTATGAATTCTGTCCTTTTGTCTAAAGTATAAAAATACCCCTCATAATTCAAAAAATTTCCTACATGTCCCTAATTTCAAAAAAATATTAGTTAATTAAAAAGTTTAATTAACTATTATTATTATCTAGTAGTCCTATATAATGATATTTATATGTGATATATGATGTGGACGAATGATCATAGATCGTGTGATATGTGTACGTGTGATTATTATTATTATTGAGACTTGAGAGCCACCACTTTATTTCTCATTTATTGTCGAGCTTGCATACCTATGATTAAGTTGTAATCATACGATGAGGTACAACGAGAGCATAAAAGTGATAGCGGGACCCATGAGGCTGAGATGGACGATTACAATGCATGGAATGTTGAGAAATCTATAGGTGACATCACATGTGCGGCGAAAGAATAGAAAATAAAA